>JAPTHA010000019.1:20081734-20092839 GCA_029814585.1 Gymnapogon annona | reverse complement strand
TTGTCACTTTGTTTTTTTTGAGGTTGGCATTTTTTGTTTTAGCACTTTAACCAAAATACAATAAAGTTATACTTATTTGGTTACAAATAAACAACTTTTGTCCGCAGTTATTTTTTTGTAAATCAGGGAAAAAAAATCGAATTGAATCGTGAATCGAGTTTTTTTTTTTAAAATCTGAGATTTTTTGGGGGGACAAAATTGCCCAGCCCTAATATGAAGTCTTTGTTCCTGTTGCTGCGTCAAAAACCTGTGTATAACTTAAAATCATGGTTCCTTTGTGTTATTGTCTTTTAGACAAATGCATAATTTATAAAAATCTGTAAAGCTGTGTATGTATTAACTGTTAATGACAATGTTCACATGCCAATGTTTAACATAGAACACTTATGATGTCTTGGTTACATTACACTAAACACAAACACAGCTAAGGTTGATGAGACTTGCTTTGTGCTTTTAGATGTCTGGTTGCAAATCAAATAATCTGTTAAATTGAATTCATCCATTTTACGAGATGAAAACTTATTTAGAGCCATCCATCCTCTAAATCTCTTAAATTGGTTGTTGAAATTGACATTACTCACAGACATTAGACACATCATACAGCCCAAACAGGTGACACATTTGTTTAAAAATGCATATCCATGATTTGATTTGATTTAATCTCTTACTCATTTTGGAAAGTAAATGTTGATCTTCTGTTTGTGTTGGATGTTAGGTTGTGGTCCTATGTGTGTTGGCCAGAAGTGGGTGGAGTTTGTGATGGCCATTACATGTAATTAGAGGAAGTGTCAGTGCAGTGATTTCCACATTGGCTTTTGAGAACCAGCAGTGGTTTGAGTCGCTTGGTAACTTGGACAAAATCTTAAAATTGCGGACTGAAGCCTGACATGCTGCACCACAACCTCATGGAAAATCTGTCAAGTTGGCAACAGTCTGGCACAGACTAAGAATCTGGTGGACATTCTTTTTTGATTTTTCAGATTGTGAGATGTCCTCTGTATAAAAGCTTGGTTTCTCAATGTACATCATTGGAATTGAACTAAGTACAGCTTTAATCTATAACATCCTATGTTGTTTTTCTGCGGTAGCACAGCAATATTTCCCCAGCGGGATTCATGCTAGTTAGCATTCAGAAAAGTGTGGTTTGTGTTTTTCATGCTTTCAGTCTGATTGCCGCCATGGGTCATTATTTCAAAAGTTCTTCTCTATTCTCTTGAGGTTTGAACCACACTCAAGAGAGCTGACTTTCCCAAACACAATAGCAGTGTAGTCAGTAAGTGCTGTGGGTAGAGCAAACATCATTTCTCCCACAATGCCAGGATCTTGGACACAATGCAGTCACGTATGAAGTTTTCCTCTAAATTCTTCCTTGTACGGCAAGATGCATTGTTGTGCCTTGTCACAAGGGACAGATATTTACAGTTGGTCAGCCAAATGCCCTTTCCTCCAAAGTGTACTGGCAGCGAGAAATGTTTCAAGGAGGAAAATTCAGATGCTCTTCATTCATCCAAGCGGTTGAACAGGTGATATGTAATCCACTTCTCACATTATGATCTGTTATCGGGGCTAAAGACATCCCCACCATCTATGTTTTTTCAAATGATTTTTCATTACAGCTGTTACAGGAAGCATTATCAATTTTTTTCTTATCTTTTTATCACCACTGCTTCATCACCCACTCTCTTTTTCTGCCTATCATCTCACAGCATCTGTGTAAACAGTCACATCTGCCCTATAAACTTTTCAGGAGAGCTCTTACGTAATGTTTAGATTAGTCTGCAATGAGTCTTTTCTCAATGTAATGCAATCCAGGATCTGGGCCTCCCATTACTTTTAAAAGTCTGACTGAAAGCACCTTGATGCTCATATTTCAAATCTCTGCTCTGCTGCTTCACTAGTCTTTTTTTCTGTTTACAACGTTTTTTTCTCATCTTTACTACCATTTTGCGGTCTCCTCTCCTCATTTTGCCAAGCGCGCTATTTAGTGAAGGATGTACATTTGGACATTTGGGCAGACTTTCGGTTTCTCTGTGACATTTAAGTCATGCAGAAGCCATGCCAGATATTAATTTAAGGCACTCGCCAGAAATGACTTGGGCAGGATGCTGGTTACACTGGGGGCGCACCGCCGGGATGGTGGTTTGCTGAAAAACACACCATCATTATGAAGTGTACAAGTACTTTCTCCTTCTCTCATAGTTCTTCCTGGTTCTACTTATGGGGCGGCTTGATGAGTGATGAGGCAATTAGTGTGAATCTGTCTTCAGCGATCCATTGTAGAAGTACATCGTCTTGAGCACTGTGAAAGAAAACAATAAGTGGACAAAGACCGGCTCTTATAGTTTCAGTCCATACATTGAACTTGAGGATTTCTAACTGTAAAGTTTTACGGTAAAGTAAACAACTTTCTCTCTGTCTGCATTTTTGTGTAGTCTTGGCAGATAGGACTCATTGTGAAGCCAAAAGTGGCTGTAATGTTTTTTTCCCCCTCCAGTTGAGCAAAAGGTTTGTCTTTATATCCACAATGCCTTCACTGGGCCAGCGAGAGGGGGGCTGCCAAAAAGCATTGTGCAACCGCTGTAATCTGAGAGGTGGGGTAGCCAGGGGGAGGAGAAACGCAGGCGCAGGCGTGGGTTGTCTGGTCCAAATCGACACACTCCACACACGTACAGCGTGCCAAACCGACAAAGTCCCTTCCAGCACGCTAAACCAGATGTTGCCCTGTGATTCATGCAAGGAGTCAGAGCAACACTGCTCATAGGCAGTGTGCTGCTCGGCAGAGTAGTTGGGATGTTTACATAGCAACGGGAGTCCAGTGTGTCTCTAATTACAGGTCTGTTCTCCCCACATGGTGAGGCCTTTATCTTAACTGAACTGTCAAAGAGGAGGCAGCCACTCTGGCCCGTCTGCTAGTTTCTACTAATTCCAAGAAGATCATGACTGTTGGCCAGTTCAATTCACGGCAGTGAATAAGTTAAGAAACATGAACGTACACAACTCTTTGCACACCATCTGGTTTGCTTTTCTATGGGCTGAGAGCCACCATCGAGTCATGTCATTGTCATTGTATAGTCATGTCACACTATAGGTGAGTCAACCACAGAGAGACAGCGGTACAAGCTCATGTTAACAATGTTACAGAGATGTAAGTTGTAATTATTGAGTTACATTTTTTATGCTGCAGTATAATTCTATATAATTATAATATTGGTTCAAAATATATGTCAAGAAATTATGATAATTGTGGTTAGGTTATAGAGATGGAAATGTGTGGTCTTGCTGGAAGCTCCAATTAGTGACTGGCGAGCAGCGCATCTAGCATGCCTGATTAGCTGTCAACATTTAAGACTCAGTGCTGAGACCTTGTGTATCGTTTCAACAGCCTGGCCTTGGTAAGTTGTTTTGAAGTTTGTTCTGCTACAGTTTAAAGGGACAGGTTCTCCATAGGTCCCTGTTTCCTTGATTCCATGTCCATATTGGGATTAGGTAGACTAGACATTACTCAGCTCTGAATGAAGGTTGTAGTTGAACGTATTGGCCACAATAATTCAACTGCGAGCCACCAACGTGAGTGATTCCTGGTTATGACCCAGCAAAATGAGAGCCAGTTCAGAGATTACACACTGGATCTAGCCTGGTGGAAAAAAGAGGTAACATGTATGTGTTTCTGTGACTGTCAAGCCAATTTCAACTAAGCTTGTGAATTTGGTGCTTTCCCTAGAACTGTTTTGTAGTGGTGTTGGTTACATTACATATGGCTCTAATAAACAAAAGTGCAGTGTTCTGTTGATCTTTTCAGTCAAAATAGGTCTGAATTTTGCCCCACATTTAAGATCAAGTAATGTTTTCTTGTACATATTTATGACCATTGATCGTCTTCATAGTTTGAGGGTATTTAAGAAAATGTGGACCCAGCTGATTTGTCATGTGAATTAGACGTTCACTACAAATTGGTGTTTCCGTGCCATAAAAACCACCTCAACTTCAATTTTGCTGCGCTCACAAATGTACGTTAAATTTCACATTCACGAAACCAATCACAATTAATCACAACTGCATGCTGATTGATAATCTTAAACTTAGTCTAATTCTAACCTAAACCTACAACCTACTCTTAATACTCACCACATTTTAAGAACCAACTGCAGTGTCCTCACAAAGCTAGGTAAACACTCAAATTTGTCCGCACAATGACACAAAGACTTTTTACGCACATAAAAAGCATGGCTGAGGCAAGTGCAGTCTGCAGTATCGTTGCCCAGGTTGGCTATCAGTCTGAGTTAAGAGGACACTTGCGTAAATCTCCAGCAGTATGATAAATCCTGTCCTCTTCACTCTCTCCCTCTCTCTGCTCTCTTTCTCCATAGTTCCAGTAAGCAGGCGTGTAAATAATTTCAGTCAGAGCCAGTAATGAGAGACAGCTGTGGTGATTGTGCATTTTCCATTGTGTTTCACTGCACTATGAAGAAAATGCCACTGGAGTTATAGTAAGGGAGTTATGAGGAATGTGACTTCATTGAAGAAAGAGAGAGTAATAGTAAAAGAATGAGCTTCCTCTGTTCAGATGGCCATTGGAGGTAGTGAAGAAAAAATATACGCTATAAAGTTTTAATGGAGATTTGTAGCTTTTTATTTCTTAACTGTTAGAAGTGTGAGTTTGTCTGAACTCTTGATCTCCTGAATTGAATCTCTTTGCGTAGGTGCCAGACTGTTTTTCTGCAAATGTGTCCTAATATGGGATTCAGGCTGAAGGTTTCCAGGTGGTGTCTTTCGTCAGACCGTCCCCTCCTGGGGCCTCACCTTCTCCACTCCATTTCCACCAGACCAGTCCCACTGAAAGATCATGTCCCAAATTTGGAACGGTCCTTTGGAAAATAAAAGCTTTCATCCAGAAAAATGACAGTATGACTTCACTCAGCCTCAAAACACTATTTCCATCCCATGACAAACATCCAGATGAAGATTTATAATATTTTTAATGAAACTCTTAACTGCCTTCTTCATATTATAATACTAAAATCTGCTCATGGATTATTTATTGTCTTGTTACTAATTAGACTTGTTCCATTAGTTAACTTTCTAGACAAGAGGCTTTCCCCTCATCCCTTTGTATGTGTTAATACGCAAGGCGACATGACATTTGACAAGTCATTCTTCTTTGCCCTTTCATTTTTGTGAAGATGAAGAACCCCAGTGGAATGTGGTTCCTTATAGCTCATGTGAAAGCGCTGTGTGCCCTGCCCTTTGTCACCTCTGTGGCTCCTTCACACTGGGCTCTCACTGTGGCACAAAGGCCTGCCATTGTTTTACCCTTCGCTCTTTGTTGATGGCAACCTGCTGGTTCTCAGAGACCCCTGCTATCACATCTGAGTGGGGTTTTGTAAAATATCTGAAGAATAAAGACAACTTTTGAAGTCAAGCTAGTGCTCTGAGTTCATTCGTGTTACTGATTTAGTTTAAGACCTTCCTCATGCCCAGAAAAAGCCTGAAACTTATTTGCTGATTTTTCTTTGGGTATATAAAGATACGTTTTTTTTCAGTTTTGATGTTAAAGCAGATGTTTGACAGATACTTGTTTCCCCTTCATCCTCAGAAGCATCATTTGACTTACTACCAGTGAGACTTCTTTAACATCTGCTCAACATATCAACATATACCTTTATAACATAATGTCTAACAATGTATAATAATAGTATGTTTAAAGAAGATGCTTAAAATTGGACACTGATTCAGGTCTGACACTTGGTCCTATTTAGTTTTCATGCTAGACAGATACGCTGCCAAAGAACTGCAGATTGTACATTGATATGGGGATTTAAATATTTAAGAGGAACCGGGGCATGAAGAGCTTTAAAAGTGAACAATAGCATCTTAAAATTAATCCTAAAACAAGGAGCCAGCAAGCTAAAACCAGAATAATATGTTCATATCTTAGTCCAATAGTCATGTCACAGCACAGTAGAGGTCTTGCTTCCTACGTGGCTGAGACTGAATTAAATGAAATAAAAGTGGAAACTATCAGGATACACTCTATTGCAGTTACCTCCTATGAGCTATTGGCTTGTAATGACAGAACATGAACACATGTTATCTACACTTTCAGCTGTTGTGTGTTGCTGATGGATCCCACACCAACAATATGAAATCTATATTAAGTAGGACAAGACAAGTGACTCTTGGGCAATCTCTCCACTCTTCACCTCAGCTCCCCCTACTGGGTCTGAATCTCTGCGAATGTGGATAATGAACCCCTGGAGCTGCCGAGACAGAACATGGCTTTTTGTAGGTGTTTATGATTGATGAGTGAGATGCCCTTGACGCAGCAGGACAGACATTACTTTCAGTCACCCCGTAGAACCAGTCAAGACACTTCTGCTAGGATACTGTGAGCCCTGTTAAGTATCACATCACGCAGAGCGAACTGTTGGCTCCTGCACTTCACTTATCACCAAAGTCATGTGGCTGTGTACCTTAGAAACATCTCACACTGTCACTTAATAAAAATGCTGCTACATTGTTGTTGCTCCTCCGTCTCTGAACCAGACTGGTTTGTGTGAACGGTTCTTGGTCAGTTTCAAGATGTAGCAACAGGCTGTTCTCGTGTCATCACTGTGACAACTCTTTTGTTCTTTGATATTATTGGTCCAGACAGCACATGTCGGCACCCATCACTAAAGACATGCTGTGGTAGCCCAGCCAGTAAAGTCTTTAGCTGTATATGAACACATGCTCTGTCACTCCCAGCTGTCTCACTTTACACAGTGGCTCCTGAGTTCCTCTGGGAATTAGCTATGTCCATTCATCTCCCCAAAGCACTCTGATTTATGTCTGCACTTGGAGGTAGAGAGAAATGTGCCCACTCCCATAATCTCTGCTGGACTGTGGTTTACTACGATAATGATAATTGCACGACTTTTTTTTTTTGTTTGCAACTGCCACTGATGGTTTACCAACAGGTGTCAGCATCAGCACCAGACCTTAAGTAATAGATTGAATCCACATTTATTCAATATACTCAACAGTTTTATTTAAACCAACCTTTTGTCTGTCTTTACTGCAGCTCTCTCCAGATTTGTATTTTTTTCTGTCACTGTGATTTACTTACTAAAATGTGCTTCAAATATGTCCCATCAAAAGAAAACTGAGAGATGCCTGGAGTTGATGCATTCATCTGGGTAACTGTGGGCTGCTACACTGTACTCTTAACAGTCAGGTTTTATGAACAGCAGCAAATGTTATGCAGATGGTTTCTGCCCAGTGTCCTTCTTCAGGCTCCAGACACATGCCATACTCAAATATCTGTTATACCTTTCTTGTTTTTGATAGTTTTCATTTGTGTTGTGTTAAACAAACACAGATGCCATAATTTGATTAGTGATTGCAGGCAAATAACTAGTTTTGGAATAACATAACTCCTTCTATGATATCAATGTTCAGTATCTTATTAATCAAATAGGGCTAATTCTACTATTTAAAGAAAAGATTGCAAGGTACAGTTCAGTGGTCGGCAACTGTCTCCCCCACCAATAATACCTGACCCACAACATGACATTAACCCTAACTAGTGACCTTTGTTAATACATTAAAGCATCAAACTTATTGGTTAGTTCTCTAAATCATAATTCCATTTGACCTTGTCATTTAAAAACAAATGTTAGCAGAGCAGATAAGTAGATGTTACACCAAATTAAGATCGATCATGATCTAAGATGCTAAGATTGTCCACCTTAGTTAGAAGGTACTGTGTTCTGAGGTTGCCTGAGGCTTGAAGATGAACCTCAGATGAATGTACACTTAAAAGTGTACATTCTTGTGAATATAATTTATTATGTGAACACCTGTTAGTGCGCTTGGAAAAGGGAAAGAAGCTTGAGCTTCATGTGTAGAAAAAATGTAATCCATTGAAACTACAGTCCTGACTGTTCCCTCACTCATAGTCCATCTGACAGCTCTATACTAGATGAATCTAGCAATAAAGGGTGTTTTTGTGTGATTGAGTCGCCGATGGATAGGATGTCTGACTTCAGATTTCAGACTTTGATGGAGGAGTTTACGACTTCCCTAATGGAGTTCGGCTCACCCCTTCCCTCCTCCCTTCATCCCATTCCAGCTTCCTCCTCTTTTGCCTCCAATTTTACAGTCGGCAGATAAATCCTTTTCATCGGCAGGCCGAGAAGTGAACTTACAGTTCCCTTATGAAAGGCTTTCCTCACTTCCTGTAGTAGTGGCTCAAGGTTCAGGGGGTGAGTGGGCTGTAGTAGTGTCAACAGTGCAGAGCTAGTCATTCTTTAGACCAAAGCCCCTTAGAAAAACAAGAGCGGGCAGAATATTACGTTTCCTAAACGTAATATGGGAATGGTTCATGGGAATCATGCCCTGCAGTAGAATAGAAAGGAGACCAGAGGATTCATTTAATCCAGTGGTTCATATGGGAACGAAGATACCTTAGGTAGGTTCAGATATTGAAACAAAGATGATTCTTTGTGCTACTTTCAATGTATTACAATACAATTTGCCTTAATATATTTTGGCATTATTGGACAAATCTTCAAAAATGAATGATATTTTTGTATATTCTTCAGTTCTTGGATTTTAGTGTATTGGACCAGTTTATTGACAAACTTAGGTCCCCTACATCACCTTTCCTATCCATCTCACGAAACACAATACACGACTGGGAACGAGACATGTGAGGGTATGTACAAGCACACATGGGGGGAGGTTCTGTTTGTTTATCTTCGGAAATGGCTTTGTGGGAATATCAGATTTCTCCCAAACTGGCACAGACTGACATCACTTCCTGTACCCAAACTCTGGCATGGTGCCAAAGTGTGGAAGGCAACAAAAAGCATTCTTTGGAAACAGGCATTTATCTGTAGTCAGAAATGAGAGGCCATACTGATAACAAACACAAGTCTATTTTTGAAGTCTGTCTTCATTGGACGCTGAATACACTCAGCCTGCCAAATGCCATCCTCTTGACTGGAACAGATGCATATTCATGTTCAGGAAGTGGTTCATACGCATGCAGTTTTAACTGTTGTGATTTCCAGTGTACATATGATGAAAGATTTCTACACAAAGATGTTTGACAAACCTGTGTTCATATTGTCTTCTTGCACAAGGTGAAATTTTATTCAGTAAAAATATTAGGTCATTTTATCTCCCGTGACCTGTATCCAATCTGCAGTTTGAACAGCACTAATAGAATTTTTTGTAATCCGACCCAGACCACTTTCATATGCGCATGTCTGTGTGGTCGCGTATGACGTCAGAACCTCTTTTGCACATGTGGGTTTACTTCACAGTTCATATCCAAAACTGATCGAAGTCATGTTGAATGTGTAGTATGAATGAGCACACACAAACACAATTAGGTTTCACGAAAGAAATCCAAATTGTGCACTAAGACCTGCTGTCTGAACACATTTGAAAGACATCAAGTATGATCTGACATCAAAATAAATTCTTTCAGTTATTTCTTAAAATGGCTGGTTACTAAATAACTACTTAATTTACTGTAGTTCCTTTTTAAGAAGTGCACGACAGCGGTAGTGTGTGCAGTTGAATAATATAATGAAACTGGGCTCTTCACTTCACACCTATTATTATTAATGCACACAAATTAGCTTTTAGTCTGACAGCCATAACACACAGTACAATTGTCTATATACTGTTTACGAGGGGAAATATATTTTCCCCTGCTGACACATATGAAAAGTGTGTGGTGATTCTGCAGCGTGGGTCTGTTAAAAGTATGACAAGAACAGAATATTTATACATTTGAATTCTTCTCCAGTTCAAATGAATTATTTTTACTCCTTTTTCCTCATACACTATGACATTTAAACCGAAATGAATTTCCATCATATAATGTATTTAATGTAATGTACAACAATAAAGTGGGATAATTAATATATTTTTACAGGAAATAAATTCCTCCTGCGCATGGACTGCCACATCAAATGTGTTACTGTTAGAATCAGTCTGTCTATATTATATGCTAATCCCCCAAAAAGCCATAACTGAAAAAATAAACATTTAACTGGGGAGAAATAGAACTGGGCCAGCGTGTATGACATTCACCTGGGTTAATCTTTCATGTTCCTTTCCTGAATATGTAGAATGAGTTACACTGGTGTCGTGAAATGGGTAGAAGTAGACCGCCATCAAATAAAGATAAGTGCATGGTGCATTTCTTCTTTAGGCCTGTTACAATGTATCACATTTGGCTATTTGCACACACAAACACACACGCATGAAACAGTTCAGTTTCTTACTCACACTTTGAACATGAACAGGAGTCAGGGGTCAGACCACAAACCCATAACTTAGTTTTTATTTGATTTAATTTTATGTGTAACAAGTACAATTGACACGGCCACAGTCTTTCTGTCTTCCTGAAACCGTGCCGCCTACAGTTTGAGCCGTTAGAAGTACTGATGAATCTCTCTGACATGAGTATGTCTGATGTTTTTCTCGCCTAATAAACTCCCACACACATCCCACTGCTACATGTGGTTTTTTACACCTGCGGCTTTCATCGCAGTTCTTCACGTTTACATGTGCCACTTTGCCCTGTCCTACAGATTCCTTTTTGAAAAGGTCGCAATTAAAGCTAAGGGTATGATAAGTATTTTTGGAGGGCTTTGATGCTGTACGGCTTTTTGCTATCTTGGTTTGACAAAGTAAGTTGCATTAATTTGTACCGATATGATTGCAGTAGTTTGAAAATATCTTAAAGAGCTGCAAATCTAACACCCTCCCTGCTATACAGAAAACTTCTGAGCTGATACGTTACCTTTTTCTCTTCAGAGTGGAAGACTTTTCTGTTTTGTTCACTAAGGTGTAGTGCAAAACCATTGCGATGCTGCACCTAAGTCTTGTAATGGTAATGTTATGATGTCTTTGCTTTTTCTGTAACAATTTAGATAGACTTCATCTATATAAAACCTTGCCTATTTGTTGTCATTTCTTTGCATCAGATTTGGCAGCTGTTAAAAATACAGAGACCTATTAAAAATATTTGCTAAAGTGTGTGTGTGTGTGTGTGTGTGTGTGTGTGTGTGTGTGTGTGTGTGTGTGTGTGTGTGTGTGTGTGTGTG
>JAPTHA010000019.1:20064825-20080928 GCA_029814585.1 Gymnapogon annona | reverse complement strand
GTGTGTGTGTGTGTGTGTGTGTGTGTGTGTGTGTGTGTGTGTGTGTGTGTGTGTGTGTGTGTGTGTGAGTGAGTCTGCATGCCTGTATGTCTGAAACTCATTCCATATAGTTAGTTTGTGGAGACACAAATGCATTGTCAAACAAACTGTCACCAGCCAGTCTGATTTGAGTTTGATATATATTCAGGCCATCAAAACAAATGGCCAGTGTGAATCTCTAAAAGTAGTATGGTTGCTCTCCTTAATGCCTCCTTTTTCCGAGGCCGAGGAGAGATTCCTGCATATTAATTTGATGAATTCTGAACAGACTTCAGCCCACAGCAGGACATCCTTCATGAACCTGGGTGGGATTCAGAAGACGAGTGCATGTTGATGTTGAGTCTGTTAGACCAGATCAGGTGAAGTCTGAGACGCTGAGGTGTGAAAGAAACATCTTTCTTTAGGATTCAAATTAAGAGGTAGGCAGGGGTATGTTGGACTTGACCCCAATAGCATTTGCTGTTGAGCTTAAGGGACCACTGCGTAAACATAATTTGACTTTCTAAAATCGATGCACATTGGCTATGATTTCATTATTTAATCAGGTGTGTTGCAAATGCTGCAGTGAAGTGAAAATTTTGACAGCGGTACATGGGAATCTCTCATGTAAGATGACAATTTGTTATCAAGTTTCGGAAAAACTATAAAATCTACCTATGCAGAAACAATAATGTCAACAGTAAAAACATTATTTCACATATGACTTAAAGGGATCGATCATACGCATCTCGTTACTGTTTTCAAACTTAATCTGGCAAACCACTACTATATCTCTGAGACGACACTGGCCTGCGGTGTATGTGATTGGCCATTACATGTAGCTGTACATGTTGTGTTGTGGAGGTTTTGGTGGTATAGACTGTATAGTGTCTGGTGGCTCAGGCTGGACTTGTTTTTCAGGCAGAGTGAACAACAGCTTCTCTCATTACTTGGCTCTGGGCGTTCAGCCTGGCCAGCGAAAAGGCACTAGTAGCAGCTGGACAGGACATACTCTGTGCTCCATCGATGACCAGGGAAACCAAAAGATGACTGGAGAGGAGGGGAGACAGAAGCTTAGTGGAGGAAAGCGGGGGAGAGAGGCAGGCAGACAAGGTGACAGAAGACACAAAGCTGGCTGTGGCAAGGCCAACAGATGCAGAAGTTTTTTTTTTTTTTTTTTTTTTTTACTACTATAACTCCTTCTGTCCTTGGAGGTTCTTGGTTGATGGTAATAGCATGTGTGATGGGATTAAAACCAAATGTCCGGTGAAGGTCTTTTTATTGTCTGTTGTTAAGAAATCATTTGAAGACACACTATGATATTTGTTTAACAGATTAACAAATACTTATTTCTGTGAGACAATGCACATACCATTGATAGGGTTAAAAGTTAGATGTTGTCTCCAGAGGCAGCAGTACACACACTTTACAGACTTAAACGGACAAATGAATGAAACCAGACAAATGAGTGAACCATAACAGTGCAGTAGGGATCATTGGTTTTCTACTGAAATTGTACTATAGATAAAATAAAAAAAGACTTCGAAGAATGAATCAAATCATTATATTATATACCTACAAATTTGTGACAAGAAAGTTGCTGCAAAGGCCATGTGGTGTCAAAGGTTTGTCCGTGATGAAATGTTAAATGGATTACACTTATATAGCGCTTTTCTACACATCATATGTGCCAAAAGCGCTTTACATTAGCCTCACATTCACACACCAGTGGGTGGTTGCTGGCATGCAAGGTGCTGCCAGGCTCCACTGGGAGCAATTTAGGGTTCAGTGTCTTGCTTAAAGGACACGTTGACATGTGGACAGTCAGAGCCAGGATTCAAACTGCCAACCCTTCAGCCATTGGACAACCCACTCTACCAACTGAGCCACATGAATGAATGTTTCAGTCATGAACATCTCGGTCATTTTGTTCCGCTCAAGGTACTAGATGTCATATGTTTTCCAAAAAGGGAAGAGTTCATCTTAAGACAATGAATGTACAGTGTTTTTCTTAGCTTTATTTGTATGTTATAGTTTTGTATTTCCTTAATATAAATAGATTATTTTATTATTATTTTTAATAATAACACCTAAAAAATAAGGGTTCAGTAAAGTTGTGGTAGTTTTCATTCACATGCTTTTGGAATGCCTGGAATGGAATTCACTGATCATTCTCTTCAGTGTTTGGTTTGTTGGGAGCGAGATGGCTGTTCCACAGTGCCTCACAGATCCAGAAATTATCTTTATTTATAATTAATTTCTGTGGCGACACAATGAAAATCCAATCCTACCATTTTATAGTTTGTTAGAAACAGAGTTGGTGGATCAAACCTTAAAGTTCCTGTTGTGGAAAACCCAGCACAAATGAGTCCCTTCTGGTCTTGGGGATTCATTTGAGCATTGATTAGTTGCTAGTGGTTGCAACATGAAAGGTCATTAATTCACAAGAATTGTCCAGTTTTCTTTGGGGCAAACTGATTTTCTGTATCAAATTGTATCAATCTGAAGTTGGTATTTGTCCAACTTGACGTGTGATCTGGATCAAAATATCAAGTACAGTATACCATTTTACCATCTAAGGCTCTCTTTGTCTTTGTGGTTATTGTTTTTTTCTTTGGTACCTCTATGCTGTTATATTTTAAGCAATAAAAAAATGAGGTTGTTACCCAATACATATTGTAATCTTTTGGCAGTCTCCCAGAAATGACTGCATTTTTCTTTGTTTGTCTGGCAGTTGTTTGTTATTCTCCATGTGTGAGGGGAAAAAGTGAGTTGCCCTCAGACGTGTTTGTGGGAGTGAGGCGTGATGACATGGCTAGAGAGGGAATAGGCTCTCGTCCTCGGGGAGGAAAAGGGAGGGGGCGTGGGGTAGGCGGGGGTTGAAATACTGATGCACCACAGGTTTTTGCCATTAAGCCCGGTCCTTTTATCGCTATAGCCAGACCTTACCATGTTTTATATGTATGATCCCAATAAGCGTTGCAAAGACTAATGTCTGTGGCCTCAGAGTGACTACATAAGCAGCAGAAGATGCACAGAGTCCAGGTCGAGACATCTGTTGAGGGTTCAGGGTTCGTCTCTAGAGACAAATGTGGTAACAATAAAGCATCTGTGGTTTTCTCACAACAAGGAGAAGCAAGGTTTGCCATACATGATCTCTGAGTTTATGCTGATCTAACATAAGCTTATTGCATGGTACAGAAAGGGAAAACAATAGCTATGTGTTCAGAGCAACAAAAAAAATAAAAATCTTTCCCCCTCACTGTACCCCGCTGCTGAGACACAGTGGAGTCAGTTGGGGAGAATTTAACATTGTTATCTAGCTGTCTTTCACTTAGCCTTTAATTATTTCCAAATGTTCCATCTGATTGCTATTGGCAACCTTTGCCTGTTTAGGTATGATGTGTTTGAAATGTGAGCTGGCCTTGGCTGGCACAGACCTGGGAGTAATATACAAGGTCTGACCTCATACAAAAATACTGGCCACATCTCACCCATGTAGTATATATTACTTTGGGAAGGAAAGGAGCTGTTTGGAGCCTTCATTAAACCTAAGATCTGCGTTATTCTGTGATACATGGGTGTGAAGTCCCTCTGTGAATGTGTTTAAATGGGTCATACTGATGTGAAACCTTGATGTGATGAGAAGCATCAGGATGTGGTGATGCTTCTTAACCACCTGAGAGTCTGCAGTTGACGAAAGAAACATTGTGCGTCTGTAACAACAGCAAATACGAATGTTGATGCCCGTGAACATACATAAATAGTGTTTTAGACTAGTAGTCCAGATGTGCACAAATCGCTGAGCTGTTTATTACTGCTGACTGCACTGTCCAACAGGCCGGCAGACAAACGAAGCTGGAAATACCACAGAGTGTCCTCAAATCCTGCTGAGTGCTGGTCAATGTGAGTGACCAGACTCACAGTCTGTGCCTTCTGTGTCGAGACTAAATGAGAGTATCTGCTATGACAACAGAACATTTTGATTTGTTTGTAATTAGTAGTGGTCAGTGCAAATTTGTTTTTCTCATTTTCCCTTGAATTGAATTTCTATAACCGGTGACTACTACTTACTTTAGACCTGGGCTCTTTATAGTTTTGATGTTATGCTAATCAAGACCAATTTTTTTACTTAGTTCCATTAGCTGAACTTCCATCAGTGCATAGATTTCATGTGGATTATTTGTAGTTTACATTAGAACCAATCTGATCAACTGAACCAGTCATTCTTTTGGCTAAAATCACTACACTGCAAATACTGTCTATTTGCAGTAACACCAAATTAGTGTGCACAAATGCAGAGCTATTAAAAACTATTCAAGGTAATCTTGCCGAAAATATTTATCAATGCTATGGGTTATGTATTAGTAAGAACTGCAGGTATTATTTAAACCTTATACTCTTATTCATTACTCATGACAAGAATATTCTAAAAATAATAAATTAAAAATAGATGAAAAATTAAAAATATAAAAAATAGAATGTTTTATGATGGTTACCTGTCTCAAACTACTCAGCCTATAGATATTCAGACAGTTTGAATAAAAAATAAACAAGTAAATATTCATACATCATTTTCACAGTACTGCTATTATATACCCTATGACCATTTTTTCATTTCTCATTGCTCTTTTTTCATTGTTCCCAGGACCCTTGTTCCGCAGCCCATGCGAGCTGCTGCCAGTGGGAGTGGGACACCCAGTGCAGGCCATGTTGAAGAGCTTCACCGTTCAGGCAGGTTGTTCAAGCAGAGGCACCACCAACCTCCCCCAGGAGGTCCACATCATCAACTTGAGAGGACATGCTCCTGAGACTCCAGACAACACCCCAGCAGAGGTGAGTCATCCTCAAAAACAGCATATTTTTCAGCTGTATATATGAAAGATTAAACAAGATATTCAATATTAGACCCTCACATATGTCAATATTTTGAATTAATCCGTTAAAATAATATGAAAAATAATCCACCTTGAAAAAAAACTAGGTCATGACTTATGATACCTAACCTTCTTCAGGTAAGTAGTAGCAGTCATTAGTAGTACTATTTTACATCCTCCTTTTTGTTTAGAGCAAAAATCTCTTTGTCTCTGTTAAATTAAGTTGGACTTATTCTGACGCCTTCGAATGGTGTTTTGTGGATTGTGTTAAAACCACTCCCTATCTATAACATGGTAAGTCTCGTCACCACTTGCCATAGTTGTAAGATGAATCATGGGCCCAGAGCCTTCAAAAATCGCTGTGTCTGGATTTTATGCTGTGTCCCACCTTCCCAACCCCCTCAGTCACAGCAGTGTGAAAAGCAGCATGTATGGACTTGCCATCGCAATTTTGCCACTGATGCTGCTCAGGTTTAAAGGTTGCTATGGCCAAATATACAGACACACAGTCAGCATGACAACTCTGCATCAGCAGCTGGCTCTGTGCTGAAGGTTCACTTCAATAGCATGATTAAGACCTCTGTTGTCAAAACAAGCAAAAGGATCAGCCTTGTTGTAGTTTGTCATAGTGTCTCTTTCTGTCCATTTCAGGGAGAGCTTAATTCATAGTAAAAGTATCGTAGTAAAAGTTGAGCAGCTACAGTAAGTAGAATAAACCCTGCAATTTTAATTTACTCGCAATGCATTCATCCAAGTGATCTCAAAAATATTTTGTGCTATAGTTGGATGAATATTTACTGAAGTGAAGTATCTTCTTTTAAAGATACAGTAGGACCTTCGGGGGGTGTAGTTATCATAAGTGTTAGAATTCGAGACATTATTGCCTCTAACTGAACTGTTGGCAGAAACCGTAAGATGATACGGATATACCTGTGTCAAGGTAAATTGTGATTAGACACAGATGTCCTTATCATTAGATAAGGCTCGCATTTCAAGGAATTTCTCAAGCCCAGAAGGAAGCATTGAACACTCCAACAGTCTTTACTTACTCTCTCGAGTCTCTACTGCTGGTGCTGAAAGTAATGTTCATTAATACGTTCAAGTGACACATTTTTTTATTTATTATTTGTTTCTCAGTTTTCCACTCAGCCTTTCTGTTTTGATTTAAAACAGACTTATCTATGTCATCATGACTTATTAGGCCAACTGAAATGAAATCATGTTAAGCTCCACTGACCTATTCACGTTTTACAGTTCAAACATTTGTGCTCTTTCTATATCTTTGTTATTTCACAAAATAGCCCATATTTTTCTTCATCCATTCTTAAAGTATAAAATAATTTGGCGTGCACATGACCCCTCTCACGGTATTTTTGTTATGGATAGCCTTGTGAAGTCTCTAGTATTGGATCTGTAAAATCCATCTCACCACATCCATTTATCTTGCGTTTGGTATCCCATCACCTCCACAGTCAAGTGAGGATTTATGCAGAGGAAGCAGATATCCAGCTGTCTGTCTCCCTGCCTACAGCCTTGGCTGCAGAAGGTCAGTCCAGCTCATATTGAGATTAGGGATGGCTACAGAAGCTCCTTGCCTGACTCGAGGTTGCTGCTTATGATTAGATTAGATCGTGGAAAGGACACAGGTACACAGTGCTCACTCCGGTTCTTGATGGGCTTTACCACCTGTGACACTGGCACAAATTGTGCCCCTTTCTTCTGTATAATGTTTGGCCTTCACAAGGACTACGTGGGAGGACTAAAGGGGCATCAGATTGTGGCCTCATTGAAGCAGTCTGGCCCTGATCTTTTGGGAACGCCGATGGTGATAATCCACGTGTGATAAGGTGTACTATGTTTGAAATTAAATCTTGAACCACGGGTGAACTCTGGATACAGCAACACATCCACATGTGATATTTTAAAGGTGGCTATACGTTTTCTTTTTGTTTTCATCTTTTATTTAGATTTTTCAGACAATGGACAATATTACAGTCACGTTCATACACTACAAGATGACATTCTCCACACACAATTCCTGGGTCAGAGATGGCGGACAAAACACAAAAAAATAAAACAAAATAACAAAAAAAACACATACAGGAGTGAACCGAATGAGTTAACACAGAGAGACATGTCATTTTACTTTTAATTAGGCACAACACTTTAATATGCCTCTATTATTTTAAGTGATTATACAACTGTAAGGTAATGTAGTGGAGAAACAATGATGATATTTACCATAGTATGATTTTATATATTTTATAATTAGCATTGCCGTGGCACATTTTTCTTATGCCTTTATTTTGCATATATTGCTAAAGCACAAAACCTTTTCGCATTTTGTTGCTTTACTTAGTTACACAACTGCATATTTTTCAAACATATCATAATGGTTTTTTAATGTTCTACATATATTTTTTATGAAATTTTATAATGCTTGGTTAAGTTTGCCATGTTCTTTACATACAGAACAGTTTAAAACCACGTGCAACCATCTGTTTTCTTCAGGTTTCACTCAGGATGAAAAAAAATCAGTCATCAAATTTTGCTAAATATCAACATATAGTGATTTTTATAAGTTTTGGTTATATTGGCCGGCCGTAATTTTAGCTCAACATTAGTGTTTTATTCTTTTTGATCATCTCATTTGGATGTGTGTAAATTCACTCACTGTGAAATTGGTCTTTTCCTGTGTTTGCTTTGGCATCCATCTCCTTTGCTTATTTTCTAAGTCAGCAGCGAGGTGCCTGGTCAGTCTGTGATTATGTAAATCACAGGGAGTTCTCGCTCTTCACCTCTGCTGATGGGGGAGGAAGTGGTGTCTGAGCCACAGAACAGACAGTATTTGGATGTTTTGAATGATGGCCTGCAGTAAAAGAGGTGCCTGTGGCTCAGATTTGGCTGTCCGGGGATGACTGTCTGGGTTGAGAGGCTGCTGGAGAACACACCGCATCCAAGTGACTCTTAACTAAGTGACTGCAAACCAGGGCTTTGACCAGACAGAGAGATAAATCTGCTGTAGTACTGAGTCTGTAAACTAGAGGTTGGGAGTTCACACGGTCAGTTTTGAGACACTTTTATACACAAACAGGCACACACATCCTGCAGCTGCAGCGTGTGAGGCCTGCTTCACATCTCTTTCACATCCACGTGTGAATGCTGCAGTTTGAAGTTTATCCACATTTTCAGTAAAGACGTGAGAGGAATGAATTGTTTCCGGCCTAAACCAGTCAACCCATTTTGTATGGGTATTAACTGGGGGTATGAACTGTTACTCAGAGAAAGAAATGCACAGCTGGACCTGACTCAAAATACACAGTTTGGCTTCTGGCCAGTCTCTACACCAAAACTGACTTATTAAGTGCAACAGAACACCTCAGTAGTGAGTGTGCATAGTGCCTGGTCAGGGATATAATCATACACAGTAACCATAACATAAGGGATCAGGAGGAGGAAATATGTCAGTCATTCATTAAAGAAGTGTTAATGTAAAAACACCACAATATTTTGGAAATCCTTCTTGAGATTTCTAAGATATGTGGTGAAAATCCAACCGTTTTATACGTGATTAAAAGGTTTTGCAGCATGATTGAAGCTGAAAGGAAAATTAGGGTGAACATGTTAGATTTGGAGGATTTGGATTATTTTAGGTCGCTTAAGTTACTTATTTTCTTTCTTTAATCATTGCAAAGTTACACTGAAATGATTAAAAGACGATATTATACCATATAGAAGACACAGTTTTCTAGTTTCACAATTTTTTGTTTTGTTTTGTACTTTTGCTCACGTACTATTACAAAGTGGACTGGTGGTTTTGTGGAATAATATATCTTTCTGTCCATAAAATGAACAGTTCTGACAATAGCTTGTCTAGACGCTCACTTATGTCTTTTGAAGTATTATTCAGTTGGACTGTTGTAAAGAGTGACGATTTCCTCAGCTCCAGTTTTTCACATCAGAGTAACAGAAGCCTCTTTGCCCGTGTCAGCCTCTAGAGGAGAGACTTGAGGCCAGACTGGAACGGCCATGAGTAGGACTAGTAAAGTTACTTTTCTGTGCCAGTAAGTAAGTCTCAGATTGTAGCAGTGTATATGTGTGTGTGTGTGTGTGTGTGTGTATGTGCGTGTGTCAGACACTAATGATTTCCTCAGATAAGGGCAGAAAGATTTTTTTCTATTCTAACCCATTATTACATAGTATATGAAGGATCGGATTTTCCAAAATAATAGAACAGATGAAAGTTACGGTCAGAGTGAGTTGTGTTTCAGCCTTGGGCTCATGTATCATCCAAGTTTAAAGCTCTTGGGATCTGAAAGAAAATGTGTTTTCTTGGGTTGCCTACTGACCTGAAGGTGTTGGTGTTTGGCCACTTAAGCTTCTACCAAAACAATGACCTCATCCTAAAGTACTTATTCCTGCTACCCCCACTCTGTTTCGACAAGTGTAGGTATCAGGTTTGAACATTTTTCCACATGCCTCTGTCACCTGCCCAAGTGGCCTTTGAACTCTGTTAACAAGCCACGCGTTCGTCAGGTTGGCATTATGGTCATTGTCATCGTCCTTTCGTTTTTGCTGCAATGCAAAAATAAGCAACTCAAAAAAGGGTCCTTTCTGGGCATACAGTTGAGTAAAAAATAAACATAACGGGGCAGCCATATCTCAAATCAGCCAGCGTTCTCTAATCAGTTTACCAAAAGCAAACATCGAACGCACGCTTTGGCTCTGGATGAGGGTGAGGGAGAGCAGATGATTGTTTTATCAGCTGGAATTCGTAGATATCTCTGACTGCGTGAGTCACCAGAGGAGCTCACCAGGAACAAACAGCTGTTGATAGCACACTGTCAGATATGAAGCAAACTACAACACCAAGTGCTCACATACAGATAGACAGCAGCTTTTTTTATTTAAACTTTGTGCTTTTCTGTGCTCTGTCATTGTTACCAAACGACAATTCATCATCATTTGAACTATGCAATTTAATATTCACACCTTTGTTTTAATTAGAGTTTCAGCACTTCAATAGCCACAACCTTGTGTTTTCATTACTCCAGGATGAACCCTATTATATCTACAGAGAGAGTGGTTCTTCTGATGCTCAAATGTTAGAAAAGGCTATTTATGCTGTTCATATTTATAACAGGCACTGAAGGAGGTTATGGAGGGGTAATCATTTGTATTTTGCATGCTCACATCTAAAAGTTGCTAATTTCTACACATCAAAACTTCAAAATCTAATAAAACTACCTTGTGAATGACATTTTTAGTGTTGACTTTTCCCCTGTTGTCTCTCCATTTGTCTTTTCCAAATGACGAAGAACAGAAGGTTTAGCTTTAAGAGTCTTAAACTGTACCTGTTAAAGACTCTTAAAGCTAAACCTTCTTAAAGCTTCCATCTATATGACAAATATATGTAAATGAGCAAAACCCTGCTGTGGCTTTAACCTGTAGTAACTCATATCATAACCTGTAGTTTGACTTACAACGTGAAATAATTTAGGAAGTTAGGAAACTTTCAGTTTTTTGTGTGTGTCTGTGGGAGGTGTTGTACTTTTGCAGAGGGTATTCTTGTACTACACTCCCCACCTCTTCCCCCTGTCTCATTTTATTTTATTTTAGCCATGTCCTGCCATTCTGCCGTATCACTCCAAGATTCTTATCCAGAGGTCCCGTCTCCCTTTGACGTGTGTTCTGGCTTTTTTCTTGCTGTTTGCCGTGGAGCTGAGTGCAGACTGATTAGCATCACAGTTCAGGGGGAAAGGCTCCAGGTAGCATCCCCATCGCACTCAAAAATGTCGGTGGCGGCTGATAAGAGCGGTCAATAAGTTAAGGTCCTCTTCCCCTCTTTTTCCCCTGCCGCTGTTTCCCTCTGTACACCCTCAGTGATCCAGAAAGAACCAAGATCCAGACAGACAAGACACACGCACATACATGCACACATCAGATAACGCTCTATGATTGGTCCCAGGCATTGTACCTCTCTCCTTATGTAACCAGTCCTCTCTGTTTTCAACTATTGTTTTAAAAATGTTTCCCGGGTTAAACATGTGGCTTTTTTCCATTGACTTTAGTGATTTATTTTAGAATCTGGGATTTATTTTAATCCTCCGTTTCCAACCATGAAAACCTCTTTTGGTTTTTCCCTGACTTTGTTTTGTATTTTTCTGTTTCATATCTTGGAGTACAGTGTGTTGTCTCTTTTTTTCTCAAGCTGATTATTATTTCCTGAGCGGTAGAGTGTTTTTGTAGATTAGTCTTACTTTTTGGTTAATTAAAGGATGTTGTGGGCTTTCTCCGAATCACTACGCATCATCAAGCACTTAATTAGCTCCGTCAATAGAGGAAACTCCCTTTTCCTGCAAGGACACTGAGCCTCACAAATCCTGAGCTCTGACAGCAGGGCAAATACTAGTTACACATAATATTCTCCTGCAGGTATCACATTACGCTGTTGATCTAAAGTGTTTATGAAGCACACTTGAGCCTAAGTGTAGTTTGGTTGCCCTGAAAAGTCATGAAATTGCAACCACATGCTCAAGACAGTGCAAACAAATCACCCCTAACAATTACAGTGTCACAGCTAACAGTAGGTTCTAAATCTAACCGTGTGGACTTGTTATACAATAAAGGCTTGAGAATGATTTATCATTTAGGGATTCGTTCCAGTTGGTTCTATGTTTGTTGTTGGAGCTGATTGAGAGCTTAAAATTGAAGCTCTATTGTTTTTTTTCTTTATACGTTTCCATTGTTTACATGTGCTACCAACACTAATGGTATGCTCTATGACAGGCCAGGCTTATCCTGCTACAGCTGTCGTCCCCTGTGTAGAGTTTTATTTCAGTAACTGGATAGGTCTAGACAAGCTTCCATCCTTGACTGCTGGTAACTGTAATGGACACTGGACCACCAAATCCCTGTGCCAACCTTCTGATAATCAATCAGGCGTGGCCTCCTGCCCCCTAGCAGGCATTTCTCTGCTGGGACCTCTGAAGGTAGCTGCACCAGGGACAACTCAGCACCACCTGATCCTTGCGAACACATTAAAGGTACTTTGATGCATAGTGTTTCTGCACCTCTTCTCTCCACACCCTGACTGACTGTGTGAGGAGGTCTGTTGATTCACACACTCGTCTTAAAAAAATCTCTGAGCAGAGATGCACAGCAGCTGCACACAAGTCCTCAGAAACACTTACGTTGTGCAACAGAGCTATAGCCTGATAGAGACTGGCATTATCACTGTTTACTTTTATATCTCGAATAACAGGAGATAGTTACCACACTTTTCCCTTTTTTGCTCTCCGTGCCTCTTGGCACTCGGTCTCCTTAGCGCTCTGTTTATGCCTGTGTTTTCAGGTGACTCACGTCTTCTGGAAATGTTTCTGTCTGGATTTAAAAATTCTTCGTCTTTAACAACCCTCTCCCTCTCTTTCATAAGTTGACCACCTTTTACTTCCATCTCTCCTTCCATCTCTCAGAGCCAGGACCTTAAATCTAGGCCAGGTATGATTACATCTGAGTTGTTGTTATTCTCACAGGAGAGATGCATCGCTTTTTCCAGAGTCTGGAATACAAAAAAAAAAGCAGTTACTCTCACTGATCTGTTTGTTTGGATCACCTTCCCATTTTACTTCAGAGATAAGTGTTCAGTAATTTCTTCCATCTCCTTTTCTCAGAGGGACTTTTTAATGAGTTTTGCAGCACTTTCATGGACACCATCACTAAACACTCCATTTGTGTTCCTCTCCCTCGGGGCTTACATCGGCGGAGGGCTGATAATTAGGCTTTGATGCCTCATCTTCACTCTGTAGATGCTGTCACCATCTTTTTCTTGTTAAATGGCTTCATGTAGCATCACAGTGATACGCCTTTGAAGGCAAAGTAGCTGTCAGAAGATAAAAATCTCACTTCCCCGTGTTGAATCTCTGCCAGGACATTTTGGAGTTTGGTGAAGAAGTGTTTGTGTGTGTAGAAGACGTACATAGCGACGTTCAAAGTGGTAAAGTGTGACAAAGGCGTTTGGTACTAGTTTCTTACCTAAATTCTTTAAGCAGGACTGATTGGTTTATAACACAAGTTTACTGCTGTACAACTTAATCTTGTCCAATAAACAAATTAAGTTTTTACACTTTGAAACACAAACAAGAGCAGAAACCATAATTGTAAATAATTACTATACGTAATTGTAAATACAAGTGTGTATATTAGATTAAAGAATACTGAGCTGCTAACTGATGCCTTTATCTCTAAGAGTTATTTTCCTTGTGGTGTGAGTTGAACTCTTATATTATGATTTTACTTTGTGCATACAATGTATTTGACCAGGGTTTTGTTGAATGTAGAAACCAAAAGATGGTTCAGCTGTTCTACAACTATCAGTGACATAATTGTAGAGCAAGTGCAAATGCCATTCACCTGATAAACTGTGAGAGCTTCCATTTATCACTTTATTCATTGTTTTATACACACTGTAACCCCCTGCCAAGAAAATCAGGGTTTCCAAAATTCCTTACAGTTTTCTATTGTTTAAATTCATATCTGAAACTCTTACTATAAATCATCTTCATATGGAAACTGTCAACTCGTTTTCCAATGGCAATTGCTGCGATCATTGGGGGCTTTTCTTATTATTAGCTTCAGCACAAAGACTATATTTGTAAGAAAGAAAAGCCAATATTTTGTGAGCTGTGAGCTGTTATCTTACTGTAGCAATCTATTTTCATTGAATGTGATTCCTTGTGGGTTGAATTAGTGATTTACAGGCTTTTACAGCTGATACGCAGAATGGGGCTAATGTGATTAGTCTGGGAATACAGATGAGCGGAAGTTTGAAGTAGTGTCCAACAGACTGGCAGCTCTTGTCATAGGTGACAGAATAATTTTATTGCATTTTTTTTACACCTTTTAAGAAAGATTTGTTAATAGCAGTGTAGAGTACTGTTCAAGATCCTTGTTTGATTTAATAGATCAGATTTTTACCAGCTGATGAAATTTGGTCCAACTGATCTGAGGAGTCCAAACAAGAAAACAACAGTTGAAGTTGAACATAGAGTTTGTTTTCCCTGTCTTACTAACAGACTGTGAAAATCTATTTTAATGGTAGTCTGAGAACCAAAGGCATGGTTGCATGCTGTAGAGATGGTAACAGCGGTCCGCCACTTACTATTTTTTTCACTGTTAACAAAGACTCCACTGTGTGAAAGTTCAGATCCCACCGAGGCTACATATCAGAGCGTAGCAAGTGCCTTTTAGGGAGAACACAGCATGCCGTCTTTGTGAGTTTATCAGTGACTGAGCACATAAACAAACACAAAGCCTGATAAAGACTACAAAGTCTAAATTCTACAACATTATAGTGCTACAATTACACAGGGATAGTAACTGTGTATCACTGTTGTTATTGTAATATTAAGGGAGCATAAAAACATGAAAATCTAAGTACTGGCATTTACACAGTGTTGCTGTGTGAACTGGAATCATGTCATGTACACTGACTGGTCTTGTATTGACTCTTACATTCATACTGTTGTATCTGTGTGTTCTACTGTTATGTTGCTACAATTTCTTTTGCCTTTACCAGGTTGAGCTGCACCTGAAACCCATCCAGTCTCTACTGCGCCACCATAAACCCCTGGTCCTCGTGCTCAACTCCCCCCAACCACTGATCTGGAAGATCAAGACAGAGAACCTGGCCCCGGGCATCAAACGTACCTTTCATGTGAGTCCAGCATCAGTAAAAGCCTTCAATCCTGCTTCCTAAAACCGTGTATTCATTTCCTTATAGGCTAAACTGTATCCTTGTTTCAGCTCCCTTATGCTCCGAGTGAAATATTAAAGTGATGTTAATTTGCTCAGGAGGCCTTTCTAGCTACAACAGAGGTTTCCCATGATGATGCTTTGCATGCAAACACAGTGAGTAATCTATCTACAGCAGCCATTGTTAAGAGAGGCATTATTCTCTGTATACTCAAGCATTATGGGAAACTTGTGCAAGGGTATGAATCTGCAGGAGATTCATTCTTTCCATTTTTTTCCTTCCGAAAAACAATAATAGTAAAAGTAGTGTTTCATAGTGTTTTTAGGCAGACAGATCTGTATTGTTTTCATTCAACATGGTGAAGAAAACATAATCATTAAAAAGCATTAAAAAGGGTGAAATATACTTTTTCAGCTTTATTCACATTCTACTACCTGACGAAAAATATATTTTTTTGTGTTGCTGTTAACAACAACGGGATTCTCTCCCCCCTCCCTATCCACAATAAACAGTTCTGTTGATGGACTGGCTGCTGTTCTACATTACCAAACATTTGACATTACCAAACTCAAATACAGCCTGTGACATAGCAAGCACTAACTCTCCACAAAGGCAGGTTTGATTGCCCCTACAGCTGTTGATATTTGTTAAAGTCCAAGAATACATGAATAATTAGTTTCAGAAGAATCTAAATATTCACTGTTGTTTTTGGTGATAAGTAGAAAGGGGCGTGTTCAGATAAACAGACACAGCTTCAGATAAGAATAACTCATTATTGGCTTAAAGTTAGCTGCACTATTAAAATACTTTGTCACTATTAAAATAAGCTGACGAAGGTTCAGTTTAAGACCAGGGTACAAACAGGGCAAAGACAAGATGTTTTGGTGAGGGGTATTGTAGTGCACTGGGAGCCGGGTCCCCTGGAGATCCAGCCATATTTAGTAGAGAGTACCAGGGGGCCTCGCTGGGAAACTTAATAAAAAATGTAAAAATGGACTGCCTTGGTTTTCTTGTTTAAAGCCTGTGAATCACACGAGAAAATCAGAGTAAACTTAGACACACAAACCCCAGCCGAGGCTTAACCATGCTACTATGCATTACATTTTCTTGTTTTTTCTTCATTTCTTCAGCTGAAGGCTTTTCCAAATTTTTGGCTTCTTTGTTCCCCGAGGTAATCATTTTCAATTGTATGTTAACACCACAACATTCTGAAATAATACCCTATCAGGTCTATATATTATTACCATATGTGGTTGAGTATTTTCTTGCTTACTTCTCATGCGCAAAACATCCTGCTGTGAAAGCCTGTGAGACATGGAGAATAACATATATGAATTGCAAAATCCTTGCATTATGCACAGGCTCATCTACCTCATCTACACACACACGCACGCACACACACACACACACACACACACACACACACACACACACACACACACACACACACACAC
>JAPTHA010000019.1:20043196-20062722 GCA_029814585.1 Gymnapogon annona | reverse complement strand
AACAACAATATTAAGATACAGGTTTCATGCACTTGTCCAGGGTTCCCCCCGCCTTCACCCTTGAGTATCTGCTCCAGTGACCCCCCCGGCGACTTTGCAAAGGATAAAGCAGGTTCAGAATGTGAGTGAGTGAGTGAGTGAGGTTTCATGCATTATGGGAGAAACTCAACCTATTCAATGATATGATTTTTAAACAA
Organism: Gymnapogon annona; assembly: GCA_029814585.1. Lineage (NCBI taxonomy): Eukaryota > Metazoa > Chordata > Actinopteri > Kurtiformes > Apogonidae > Gymnapogon > Gymnapogon annona. Next base: position 20,062,525 of record JAPTHA010000019.1, on the reverse strand, counting down.
CAATATCAACAGTAATGATAAATAAATCACATTATATTTTATGAGTGCTGTCAAGGCACCTGCATAATGGTTAAGGGGGCATTGGTAACAAAAAAATAACAGGTTGAGAGCCGTTGGTGTAGAGTAACAGAGTCAGGAGGAACGAGCTTTGGGACTTAACACTTCAGAACAGAAACCTATTGCCAGACCTCCCTCACTCTGCCTTTCCATTGGAGAAGCTGTTTCCTAGGGCTAATTGGACTCTGAATCAGGCCTGCCAGTCCTTGTTTCCTGGTCCCAGTGCTCTGGGCTCTGTGCACGCAGATGGGCTGCCTGGAAAAGCTTCAGAGATGTTGAGCACACTGTTGCTGTTGGCCACTGGACCTCACTGGCTTTTAAAATACCAGAATCCAGACTTTTGTTGTAAAACATGCTCTCCCCAGTACAGCTCGTCAATCTGCACAGGCAAGAACCATCATGGGTCTGAAACGACATGAAATATGTACACTGAAATCAGGCCAAATTTGATTTTACCAAGGGACAGTAGGGGGTTGAAATGTGGCCTTTGTTCAGAGTGTGCTGTGTTTACTCCATGCTCAAATACATATATTTTTGAGGGAAGGGAAAATGGCTGTGTTGCATCTCTGTTTGAAAAGGCTGATCTAGAGCAAATGTTTTATAACTCTTGATGGAAGAACACTGTAAAGTTTTGCAGTTGGCTTGCGCTCCTTATTGTTTGTTTGCCAAGCTTGTGCCTTTTTACTTTTTTTCTTTCATTACTTGAAAGCATGTTGCATGGGATCCATTGCTTCACACACTTGAACGGTCTCCTCACTGTAATTGTTAATGGAAACCACTATTGGTTTTTATTTGGAGACAGAAACGGGAGAGGAACGCTCCAGAGTGGCGCTGAGACATATGGTATTGTTTTCTCCACAACAGAGCTCGCCAGTTCACATGAACGCAGCAAACATCGTCATTAGGTCTCCATTTCTCATTAAGACTGGGAAGATCGAATCAGCCTCAAAAGCACTTCTCACATTAATTACACCAGTGAGTTATTGCATGTTCATTTCATCCAACGGGCTTTTCTGCACCTTCCATCATTCTCCTGTGTTTGCAACACCTCCTGATTTCCAAACAGCTTCTTCGTGATTTCCCAGGCCCCGAGTATTGCTCAGTGTGAAAGCAATGGAGAATTACAGCTCTATGATAATTAATCGCAAACATTTGGCATGGCTTATTTCCTGTTACTGCACATATGGCCATGATATGTCAATGCTTATAGGGGTTAGGAAATAGACTTTTTAAAAATGTCTTGGCAGCGCTGGCAGATGTGCGTTAAACAGAAGATAAGATAGAAAACCACTGTCTTAACTATGTAAGAGTCAGTGGATTAAAGTTGTGCTGTCTATAACATGCCTGCCCGCAAACATCATTACCAATGAAGGTACATGAGTTTCTACCATTACAAACATGAAAGTATGGGTTGCAATCCCCACGGTATGCTACATCTACATTCTTTGTTTGCTCTCAGCTGCCAAGTCTGAAGAATTCCTCTTAAGTTGAGGTAATATCCACTTTTCATCTAGTTCAAACTCCAAACACATTACAAGGCCTTTACAGCAAACAATATTTACCTCTAAGACAGTTTTGGCAGTAATGGCAACTTGTTGCTTAAAAAGAAAGCGGTCAACTCTATTTTCATATATTGATGCTATGCTTTACTTGGCAGTTGTCTGCTGGTTGGAGATCAACCTAAGACATTTCAGGAGATTAACATGAAACCAATAGGGAGAACTGTGAGATCTGTTCTACAGTCCGATTCACTGAAATGCCTGTGTTTGTTACATGTTATATGTCAAATCAATGTATTAAAAGTGATATTAATAGCCTTGTAATCATTTTAGTAATCTGTTACCAATGGAGAGCAGCCTCTTGTGACAAATACTTTACGACAGCTTATGTGATTTTACACAGTGTAGAAGAGGGGAACGTAGAGATTGTCCTTTCTTGTAAAGGCACCGTATCCCTATAACCGTATCGCTTCGTTTGTCAGCAGTTTGAGTCTTCTCGGTCTGTCAACTTGGTATGTGACAGGGTAAAAAGAGAGAGAGTTTGTTAAAGCCCAGAGTGGGTCCCCCACTTCCCTGATTCAAATTCCTGAGGTTTTTCAGAGCTCTGGAAGGCCTGGAGCTAATTTGGCTTTCAGGCTTTCCCCCTGTAATTCTTTGCGACTAATTACAGTCGTATTCCCGCAATTAAACTGATAAACTGTGCTGAGCTTGGCAAGGTTAGCACAGAGCTCCCACCCACCACCTACCACCACCTCACTGACTCAGGCCACTAACTCTCTACTCTCTGGGGTCATAGCTAGAACGACTAAGTACTACCAACCATCTTCCTGTCAGTTCCTTTTTCGTCATAGTAAACACACTAAAAATAAAAATGGACATGGACTTCAATTCTTTGACAGTCTGTATCCTAGGGCTCCAGTATTTACTGCCTATGGTGACAATGCCAAGAACGCTGAGTGGAAGCGTCCAGAGGTCAGACAGATGTTTGCGCATGAAGAGATTCAAACAGTTGTGTCTAAAAACCTCAAACACCCTCGGGGATACTATTCTGTTATCATTAAAACGTGATTGCAATTTACTTCTTCTGCTTAATAACATCATCGCAAAGAATTGGTCTTTCGTCGTCCTCTGGGATCCACGTGGATTTGTCAGTTTAAAGTTTTAATTGTGAGCCCCCCAGCAACATCTTATCCCAATGCTCCAGCACACGGATTTTTTCGTACCTCGGGAGTACGAAAAACAAGCCTAGAAATAAAATGAGGTAGGCTGTGCTTGGACTGATTTGGTTGCTGGGTAGGTTTTTCAGCACATGCGAATGTTTATCTCTCTGAAATGAAGCATATGGGCTGAGCTCCATTAAGTGCCAAAGGGGTGGTCCTTCCTAAAAATGGCAAGACCAGTTTCCCTGACAAATGCACATCAACACTTCTTTGCCTTTTGTATTATTTATTACACATTCATTTTTCATGTCTTTTTGTATTTCTGACTTAGTTTAAAAGTCTTAGTAGCTACAACTGGTATTTCTGTAGTCTTTTGTTATCCAAAGACTCCAGATGTGTAGATGTAGACGTGCTTTTATACTAGTTTAACCCTTAGAGCATGTTGTCTTGACCATGTGCTTGATTAGGATTTTTAACTGTTGCACACGTACCCAATGTCTGCCAGTTATCTGTCTTCTCTGTTTCCCCGTTGTGGCTGCGTCAACGCCGACCTAGGCTTTTGTGATGACGCAGTACAACGCAGTACACTGTGTAAACATTGGAAACCAGACACCCTTATTGTGTAGAGGAACATGTGTAAAAATACGCAGGGCATATTTGTACAAGTTTTGAAGTAACAGTTTGGATGGAGTGTGAAGGATGGGTTTCACCAATGTTTAGAGAATGGGTTTAAATTTGGAAAGGCCCAGATCTTTTTTCAGTCTCCTTGCAGCTTGCGTGTCTTAATAAACTTTTTAGTGAAATACCCTAAGGATGAGTAAAGTTTATTCGGCCTCCATCTTTCTATTTTTCTCGAAAGAAGGTGTACTCAGAGCTTTGATATCTTCATTAAAATGCAATTTGCCGCAACTACTTCTCTTTTTTTGAAGGACTGGTATCCCCATAAGGAAGATGAAACCATGCATCGTTGTCTTCAAAATAGCATGAAGGCAGTTAAATAACAACCCATGGAACTGAGCAGACACTGAAGTAGCTCTTTAGCCCTCTAACTCTCCTGCATTTTCTCCACCTGAAGGTATCTGAAGGATCAGAAGTTCACTTCCCCTTCCTCTGTCAAATCCAAACGGAGACCCTTCCCCATGGCAACGAGCACCTCCTTTACTGGGCCCAGAAGAAGTATGGGGCAGTCACCTCTTTCTCTGAGCTCAGGATGACTCAAGACATCTACATCAAAGTAGGAGAAGGTTAGTACTGGATTCTCAAAATTCCCAAACATAGCTCCAAAGCCCCAAGCCACATCTCCCCATTCCCCTTCAACCCACAGAACTTAACTTAGCTTTAGCGTTTGAGCATCAGCTAGAGGTTTCCATGTACTCCTTCCCCCAACAGCCATTCTCCCCGTCACACTGTTAGAGGCTGCCCTATTGTGGTTGTTTGCAGCAGCAGGAAAAATACGAGTAAAGTCGTATCAGAGCAGTAGTTTAGCACCTGTTCAAAAATATGTCTGCATTTTGTAATTTCTTTGGATACTTGAACTTTCTTGGACACGTGAATGAATGTCTCGTATGTGCAGAGTTTGACACACTCAGCCTGTTTTTCACATTCACATGCAGAGTGGAAAAATTCTGAGCTTAAGATATCATTGCTAGCTAACAAGTACCATGTATGTTCCATTTGCAGAACACTTCAATATTCTCAAACATATATGAGAAGAAACGGACAGTTTTATTTATCACATATGTACATATTGCGTAATTTCTTACTTATTACAGGTCATGGATATTTATGAGATATCTTAATACAGAGACATTACACATACATTACACGTTACAGTTTTATGAGTAAAATAAAATTTTCTATTTTGTCCTCATAGCCACTAATTTCGCTGTGGGATCAATAAAGTACTATCTTATCTTATCCCACATTGTCAAATAACCTGTGATATTTGTTTACAGACACAACAAACTTCTTATTGAGCTCATTTCCAAGTCATCTTTGTGCCAAATCTGGATGTTCAATGCAATACAGATTAAATGGCAGTTAGATGATGACATTAGATGACAGTTTTTCATTTTTTAAGTTTGTCTGAGGTGATTACAGTACTGATCACGTCCAGATTTGATCCTGTTGATTGTCTGACATGTTGTGGAATCTAGTACATTCATTTCCTGTGCTTTGGCACTGTAATTAATGTTGTTTCATAATGATGACAAAGAATACTATGATTATTAAGCTTCAGATTTTGAAATGTCTAGTATGTGTCTTGTAAAAACTGAAAAATGGGCAACGTGATGTTTTGGAAAAGGGAGTATATTTTCAAGACAAGATACAGGCGCTAACAGACAACACGTTATCCTAAGACCCAGAAGTGGTTTTACTCCCTTGGTTTGTGCACAAATTATGAGCCATTACTTCCTAAGCTTTCATGCCCTTATAAGGTGGCATTAAACACATAAAAAATGTAAATGTCAGGTGGAGGGCATATGTAGGTTTAGTGGGAAAAAAATCTGGTGTGGCAGGCAGAAAGGAGATAGATTATTCTTTTCCAGTTTGAGCAAGATAAGAGGAGTGTGTCTGACGTGAAGGAGCACTTGGGGATTCTCAGCAGAATCCGACTATGATTAATCCTCACACATGTTTTGACCATTTTCAGTTTTTCATCCTACACTGGCCACTCAGTACAATGAACAGACAACACATCCAGCTTCTCAATACGTCAGCTCCCAGACAGGATATCTTGTTTTTAATGAGCATCCTTCACGTGATGGAAATAAAACAAAGTTGTGTCTGGAAAATCCGATTATTTCACTGCTGCTAGTGATGATTGTGTTGTTCCTCACTGCGGAGAATAGAGTGGTTGCTCTGCCTGTAAGCGTCAGGCCTGTGTCATTAGGGTTTGTGGTTTGGCAAAAGCCCAGAGTGCCACGATGTTTACTTCAAGGAGAGAGCTGTAGATTTCCTCTCCTTCACATCTTTGGTAGTGTTTCATGAAAGTAGACAGATTCTCACTTTGCTTCCCATGCTCAAGGTCTCTCCTCTGCTCTTTAAAGTGCCACAAGGGTTCCGGAGAGGAAGGTGCCAACCTTCAGTTTACACTTTGTCCAGGGCTCTGTTTGCCAAATAAGGAAGCATCTGTCTTGTGTTTTCTCTGAGTGCTGAGAAGGAGCTTTAGTTTTCATGTTGTGTGCAATACAAAGTACTTTTTTTGCTGTTAACGAATATTTCATTACATAATGTAGGTAGTCAGGGAGATGTGATTATGGGAGAAATAACACTACAGGTACATTTGACTGAATGTATGTTTAGGAATATTATTGTTCTCTTGTTATGAGAAAAATATCTGTTTCTCTCATGTAAGACGAAAAGATGATTTTCCCTGTTGATGGGAAAACCAATTATGCCAAGCAGACCGCGCTGGATCTAGTTCCACACAGGGCAGCGCATTGTTAAGACAGAGTTGGACGCAAGACAGATGCAAGGATGTGGAGTGAAGTGACCTGGGAAAGTGTTCTTAAAGCTGAGCAAAGTGATAAAACATGTTAGTGAAACATCTGTAAACATTGAATTCCTGCAAGAGACATCACATGTCACACTGGACTCACTTCAAACACAGGACAGAGTGAATGTGAATGTCATCATATGATAAAGTTTATATATATATATGAATATCTGTTGTCTTCACGGAAGTTTTGATTCAGCTTAAGATTAGGGTACAAAAAAAATCAGAGTTCTATCAGAAAAATAATGGCAAGGTGAGGGAGACAGTAGCCCTACAAACACAGACCTCATATAGAGTTTACCATGAGGAGCTGCAGCCGTGTAGCTTGGAACAGGTGATAGTGATAAATACTGATGGTTGACTCCTACAGGACAGGGAAAGTCTGGCGGCCACGAAGGAGCAGACCATGACAAAATTGGGATATTTTACAATGGATTTTATTACATTACAACATTAAATCCATGTATCTTTGAAAAAGCGAATGCTAACACAGTGTTATTACGTTGTATAGAAAGCTGAGAACCTAACATATTTTGCCAATAGTCATCACTTTTTATGTTGGAAAACAAAGTCGCAGTCACTTTTATCTGCCCAACAGTTGGGTACTGTTGTACTACCTTACATTGTTATTGTTCAGTTGGTGTTTTCTGATATTTTATATTTTAGCATTTTTAGCTGACAGCATTTTGACATTTGCGGTACAATTTTTATAGTATTTCCACTTTTGCGTGTTCATCAGCATAGTTTCATAGAGAGTAGACCTATGACTGCTTGACATAAAAGAGGCATTGTACTAGCGTTACATCAACTTATTTCAATATGTGATTGGAGAACTTTAGCAATGGGCCACTAGTTACATTAACTTCAGGCTCTGACCTCCTGTGGTGGAGGAGTAAAAAAGCGATTTGACTTGAGGACCTCAAAATAGTAACAGTTATGCCACTAATACAACCATCTCTCCACTTTCAGATCCAGTGTTTTCTGACACCTGCAAGATAGACACAAAGTTTCTGTCATTGAACTACCTGGGTGGCTACGTGGAGCCACAGACATCCAAAGGTTGTGTTCTCTCTGCTCCTGACAAAGACCGAGACGTCCACATCATTGAACTTCAAGCTCCAAACTCCAGCAGGTGAGATAGTGAGCCTGCCAAAGCCAACAGTGCATGTTGTCATAGTTTATTTTTGAGGTTAAGATGCTCCCGCTAATCTCTGTGGAGTTTGTTTTGGACTGTAACAACAGTAAAAGGCAGGGGGGAGAGTTGAGTGTTCAGTTAGTGGTGCTTTTCTGAGAAGCACTTTTCAGAACTGGGTCTGTAAGTCCTGGATGCCAGAAAATCTCCTCACTCCCCCCGTGGAGTGATTATTTTGTCCACCTAAAGGCCAAGTCTCAGAATGTGGTGGTAGCAGTGCTTTATCTCACTGCAGTGCTATCTGGACTGAAGCACATATGTCTGCTTTTTTTCCTGGAAACACGTCCAGCTTTTTAATTAGTTGGCCAGACTGTAAACCATCCAAAGTATATTTTTCCCCTCTTCTTTTTGTAGTGCTTTCCAGGTGGACGTCGTAGTGGATCTGCGGCCTCTGGAGGACGACGCCCCTCTTCATCGTGACGTTGTCTTGCTGCTCAAGTGTGCTAAGTCTGTCAACTGGGTCATCAAGTCCCACAAAGTGTTTGGCAAGCTGGATATAGTGGTAAGCTATCAGTATGACAACAGACAAAAGCTCTCCATCCAAAGATGTCTTTTTTTCCATCTACAAACTTCAACACTTCCAAATTTTTTCCAGTCTTATCACACATCACAGCGACTTACAAGTCATGTCACAGACAGAAATGTCATCACTTTGCACCATCGACTGAAGAATTTGTCACATCAGGATATGTGTGTGGAAGTGGCGCCTTGGCCTTTGCCGTAGGAGAGGGTGGGGATCGCAGGTTAGAAGGGACTGTGAAATTTCACTGTGGCAGCTCCAGGGATTGTCATCGTGTTCGAAGAGCCAGTGGCAGGGTATCACATATTCCAAAGCTGGGACTACCACCGCTGCACGTAGAGCCCGAGCTGCTTCCTATCAATCACAACGTGAATTATGGGTGGCACTTGCTTCAGGCTCTTTGGTTTAAAGCTGAGTTGTTAGGACTACCTTATCACACATAAAAGACAAACATTGGGTAATTACTGCCATATATCAAATCCATTTACATTGAAATATGATTTAACACATGTTGAGCCAACTGCAGGAAGCAGCATATGAACAAAATACTTCCTATTCTTTTTTTTTTTAAGCCATTATTTAGTCCTGGACTATGTTGTCACAAATAACATTTAACCATTTGGCTGTACGTTTACAGTAATACTTATGATGTGGTTATTTAATTTATGGACAAAGGAAACACAGTTTTCCCATTGATTCAAATTAAGACGATAAGAACTCCAGCGTCTGAATGAATTTAAGACTGAGGCTGACTGACACCCCCCGACAGACTTTACTGTCAGGTTGATTTTTTGACTGGATACTCCAAGTAATGTCTTGATCTTCACACTACTTGTGAGACTCCTACCTCCTCTTGTCCTCCTACAGTCTGTGTTCATGTCCAGCTCTTTGCATTTCAGTTCTGTGCTGACACCACATTTACAGCATCACAAATGCTTTTCCACATGTCTACTTTTTTTTCTCCATATGAGTATTGATAAATGAATGGATGATGATTTCACAACTGTTAAAATTCTCCTTGATACCATTTTTCTTGGCCTCTCCATCCTTTGGGCGTGTGGATGAATAAGGCAATACCACACATTACTCAGAATTTTTAAATGTTAAAAAAACATGTGACTACGTGCTTCTCAAGTTTCTTTGCTTAAGTGAATGAGTCATTTTTTTATTGTAAGTGTAGATAACAAGTAAACTGCACTCAGGGAATAGGTTGCCATTACATTGTTACATTGTACTAATAACATTGCCGTGTTTTGTGACATTAAAATTGCACGGGTTGATTGTAACTAATTGTGCAATTCTAATGCATTTAATGTCTTTTTTGATAACAGAAAATTTAATTATATTTCTGTATGAGGTTCCTCGCATCACTGAGAATCAACATACACTTTTGATGAAATCTTCATCGGTGTTGTTCCAGTCTCTGAGGACCCTCAGGAATATGACACCTATGTAAACGTTGGGAGAACAGTTTAAGTGTAAAACATGTAGACAGGGAATGGGCAGCTGTCCAACCACATATTAGCCCCAGGGATGGAATTTTAAACCCCGGCCTTCTCTAAACTATGAGAGTGAAAGAAACGCAGCAACTGTTTGATTTGTGCTGATGACATCTATAAATCACTGTCGGACTGAGTCTCATCGTCCCGGTAGTGGGCTTTTGTCTTTTATGCACCTCTCAGCTCGGGTACTGTTTTCAGTGGAGGTGTGTAGGGGCTCTGGGTTTCCTCACTGTGTAATGCTGATACTCCTACAGGGCCGCTACGTACATGACATGGCAGATTTGCCAGGCGCCGTGTGTTTGTACAGCTGCCTGGTCAGTGCTGTACAGTAAGTCAGGTTGTGTGAGTGTAATGCCAGGTTGAAGTCTGTGGTACGTGCAGCAGCACCAATGGAATTGCCCGTGGTGGAAATGTGCTTCAACAGATTGTTCAACCGTCAACATTGTTTTCTCGAGCCGCAGATCTGTATGGGTCATATATTCTGTTTAGGAAGTGTGTTTCAGTTCTTGATGAATATGAGGAACATTTTTATTCAACCTAGCAATCCATTCTCAGCTTTTTGGTTTTTTTAGGTCATAAATCTCTATTACCTTTTAGATTGCCTTGCCCAGTGTTACTACATAGATCATGATTCATTTAAACATGCCTGCACTAGTAGGGTCATACTGCTGACTTTTACACTGGGTGTCTGCAGAGCCTCATAAAGTTTTAAAGAATCTTACATTTGTTTGTCCAAAATTAAGGCCTTAATTGTCCTTAAATATGACTATTAATACTTAACTCTGCCTTTCAAAGGTCTTAAAAAAGACACAAAGACAATAAACAAAATTGCCATGTATTTTCTTACATTGTACAGTGAAATTTTGGTAAAGAATCTGGTAAATTTGTAATTACTGCTCTGCATTTTAACACAACAGAGCTGAACCAACAGCAATTGTTGGGTTGTGGGGGAAGGGGCTACATGCACTTTCTTATATTTGTTTGAAGGATTGTCAGATCCATCAAACTGTTACAAGTTGCCGAAATTCTGCTACAGAATTATGATGTTTGTTATTTTTCAGCAGTTCCATTAAAAATATGGACAGAACTACTTGCAATGTGGTCACACTTTTTGCTATCTCGCAGATGAAAGGTCTTAAATTTGATTAAAGTGGCCTTAAAAAGGTCTTTAAAATTCTTAAAATGAACTCTCTTAAACCTGCAGTTACCCTGTTACATGCCGAACTTGAAGTAACTCAGAGGAATGCCTGTTTGAAAGGCTAACTAGCTGAACTAGCTGCCACTTTTTCCCTGGTCTAACCATGGTCTGTCACATACAAAACTACTGTCAGGTGTCAGTGCACATTGTCACCTATGTTAAAGCACTGGAGAACAGTGTTACGGCCATTACAGTTTCTGAAACAGCTGACAGTTTCAACTTTATTTGACATCACTGGTACGCAGGATGCTGCGCTTGTGCAATGTTCATTTGGAACAGTGTCAACTATTTTTGTGATATGATAGCCTCATAAAAGTGAAGCCTCACTTTTGCCAGAGAGCGGGTTCTCCTCTGACTTGCTCAAGAGAGTTGAATGTGTGGGAAATAGCTGTGAGAAAGAATTGGTCCTCTCACACTGGGAGGGGACGTATGGCAGGGTAGGACACAAATCTTCTGAGAAAACTAAAAGCATTTCTCGAGCTATGACATGTTCACTACCTCATGCACATTCAAGTGATTCACACTTTACACAGAACGACTGCAGGATTGTACATGAAGTCGGAACACGTCTGATAATACCTGAACATTAATCATGTCTTTTGCTGCTGACAATCATAAAGGAGCTGACTCAGACTTTAAATCCTGAAGGAAAACATTGAGTCCTAACAAAACAATTGGCTCTTGTTCTTTTTCGCCCACAGGCCTCTGATACCGTGAGTGTCGGTTCAAATACGGAGAGACTGATGGAAGTGTCAAAATTACCTAAGCAGGTCTTGCCGCTGGGGTCACAAGCTCTGATCAAGTGGGCTGAAGAGCACGGCTATAGCCCAGTCACTTCCTACACCAGTACTGCTGTGGCCAACCTCTTCAACCTGCGACTGAGGGAACAAGGTATTCTAAAATCAGGGGTTGTCAAAGTTTGGGGCCATGGCAGGAGCCCCCATTAACAGAATAAACATCTGCTTGCTGTCACATGTACACTTACACTACTGGAAGTATTTGTATTCGATCCCTTTGCTAACTTTGTTAAATAAGACAGAAACCAGTTTCAAATTGGACCACGTGAGTACTGCTTCTGTACAGTTTAAACACAATGTAACTTTATCCATAATCCATTTACTTTCAATTTAGCACCATTTATACTTTAACAAAGCAATTTATTTTAAAAGCTTAGGGAAAACAAATAATAGCAAAGCTGGCATAGTCATAATAATCCCTGACATTTAAAGTGACTGGTCTACTGACTTTCAGTAAGTTCTGCAACTTTAAAATAATTAAGCTATTACTCCTTATTCGAATGCTTACAGAAAGCTAGGAATAAATCACAACAGGAGTTTATCTTAACGATTGAAGAACACATCAGAGTCGTTAAACTTTATTTCAGAAAATATTTCTCCGTGCTCTCCAGCTCGGAGTCTAATCATTCATGTGACAGATTCATGACAGATTGATGCGTCACAATCACTTTGGAGTTTCTCTCAACCCAAATCTAACATTTATGGAAATGATAGGCATTGCATAAATAAAAGTCTTCATGTCTAGAAATACACTTCTAGTGATATTGCAGAATTTTCATAGTAATTTATTGCAATTTATTTTACCCCCAGGCGTCCCTAGACATTTCTATGAAAACTAATAGCCTAAAAAGGAAGGTGTGGTGAGACAATGTATGGAAAATAACATTGCTAAAGCTGTTCCAGTTTTTATTATGACCAGTGCTGAATGTTTTTCTTTCTGTATTGAAACGAGTGGTTAATCAACTTTCAGGTAATTTATTTCATCTCCTAAGGGTCTAACGTTGTTTGATTTCCAGATGTGGTGGATCCTCTGGAGAGTATGTTACCTCCTGAGCTCTCCATCCTCCCTGAGTCTGGTCCCCATCCAGGACCTCGCACAGGATCACGGCGTTCCAGTCTGCCCTTCCCCTTCCTTCCATCTGGGCCTCACGACCTGCCCCACCTGCCGCTGCCCTCCGCCCTCGATGACCGGCCCTGGGAAAGTGATGGGCCTGAGGAAGTGCAGGGGGTGCTCAGTGTCGGCCTCACTGTGCAGTGTGAAGACACAAAAATGGTGGTTAGCATCGACAAAGAGAGCCTGAAAGTGAGTAGAAGGCATGACTTCACTTTATCACTTGAACTGTTGTTATTTCTGTAATCCAGTATCGCAAACCAGAGATTTTCCTCAAAGGGCTTTACAATCTCTCTTTCTCTTGACACTGTAGATGTTCTAGTCAGGGGCTGAGTCAGAAAAAGCAGAGTTTACTTTATACTACATAACAACAACAGGGGAAGACGAAGGAAGTTTTGTTACATATTATGTTAGTAATTAAACCTGGACCTAAAACCAACAGTAGGTCAGACAACAAGGGGGGCAGAATTAGATTAGTACATTCTTTAAAGTGTTGCGATCAGTACTTACATCTTACAATGCTTCTCATGTCACACAGACTTGATGTGACAAGCAAAAGAATAGGAAAGGACACGCAGCAAGAGAATGCCACCGTTTGGACCAATTAAGAGGCCGAATGATTCTTTACTAATTAGTAACATAAACTTCTGCATACCCAAGTTGTTAATATCAAAAACACAACCAACATGTAAAGTTTTGTTATGACAAAACATGCAGAAACTTACATAGGTGACTTAAGGATAACCAAGTTGACAACCAAGAAATTAAAAGCATAAATACAAAATTCAATATGTGGTCATTATTTTTCGAAACACAAGGGTCCCTGTTATACACAGTCTGACAGTGATGGAAGTACGATGCATCCCAACATTTGGCGTGTGAATGAGGGGGCAGCACAGTTAGCCCACATCACAGAATGGAAACTGGCAGAGGCTGTAATTAGGAGAAGCTTGGACCAGAGCGAGACCACCTTGTGGGATTTGTTTATTCCTGGGAACTGGGTGTCTCACAAAACCCCTTTGACTTTTTTTGCCCTTTCCTTTAACAATTCTTAAAATGAGTTAATAAAGAAACTTTTTGATCTGCATTCAAATGTGCATTTTTTTCATCTTTCCTCAGGCAAGTGGGTTTTCTAATGCCAGCCTTACGCTCCAAGAACCAGAATGCAAAGCAACAGCCAATGCCACCCACTACACACTGGAGACTCCTCTGACTGGCTGTCAGACGACCATATATTCCACACAGGGCAGCTCAGTGGCCCTCAACTCTGTGAGTGTAATGCGTATACTTACACTTAAGTAGAAACATGTCCTGCGTAAATCCTGTGTAGCTGGAGCCATAAAAACTATCTAAGCATCACACTTTTCTTGTTCTGGTTTACACCCAAAAGCTTTTATGGATTCAGCATTCACATCTGACATCCTCGCTTAACTTCATTATTATGGAATGCATTCGGTGTGTTTGTTCAAACAAGCAGAAATGAATCACTTCCTTGCTGACCTATTAAAAACTGTTGCAGGGAAAATTTTAGAACAACACATTTTCTGTCTCGTCTAGATTGAAAGCTGCACATGTCCAAGGTTGCCTTTTGTATTAGCACTCGGAAGCAGGAATAACCTTTGGCCAGAAGACATTTATTTTCTTTCTCTCCTTCTCTTCACCTTAGAAAGAGTCTGTTTTACTTCTTCCTTGTGATATGATTTGTGAAAATTCAGCAGCGGTACCAATAGCAGGTCAGCTAACTTTTACCAAAGACTTAAATAAACATGAATTGTCACTGACATTTTCCTTTCACCTCATTAAATGAGCTTTTTCTCAAAGCACCCCATACTCATCCCAGACCTCTGACATATTTACTCGGCTGAGAAATTAGAACCATGTTTCATGTTTTTGTGCAGGGTGAGTCCCAATACTGAAGCCACAGCACATTCCCACATTTTCAATTCTACTCATTGGTTACAGAATGTTTGGCTCTCGCAGATTGAGATCTCCACATCTTTGGCTTCTCAAATGCTGCAAATTAGGCAATACTTCTCACATACGCATCTTTTGAAGAAAAAAAAGTTTTTCATCCAAGTTTTCCTTTTCCATGCTCATTGATGTGGCTCTCCTCTGTGGATCCCAGGTTTTTGTAAGTCATGCTGAGACTAAAGATGGGAGTGGTGGGCCTGTGGATGATGAGGACCTAGAATCTGGGGATGTGCTGTTCCCAAGGGAACCGGTGGACTTAGAGCGGCCACCCATAGAGCACCAGTCTGTCATCATGGTAAGACACCCAAGTCTTCTTTTCCGTGAGAGCAGGGTCAAAGTTGATGAGTCAAGACTATGATCAGCTACATCTGAATGTAAATCATGCACAACTACAAGAAACTTCATTCCCGAGAGTCCCTTGTCGCTACTAAAGCCTCCTCTGGCCCCTGCAATCTCTTCATCTTTCCATGATGTCTGTTTTATGAACCTGCCCTGATATTTTCCTTTGTGAAGTGTCTCCACAGTCTTTTCTCTGCTGACTGACTTTCCTTTATCTCACTCATTCCTTGTAACCCATTTATTGTTCTTATTTATACAGTATCTCTTAGGTTCTTTCCCTATTTGCTAGTCTATCTTAATGTGGTCAGACACACAATGATGCAGAGTGATGTTGCTTGCAGTGGAATCCAATGTCAGATCCCTGCTGGTATTTATATTGGCTTTGTTTTGTTCCCCTCCTAGTTCAACTGCACTTACCAAAAGAACGAGGAAACCTCAGAACCAGTTCCCAGGATTGTACCGGGACCAGCAAGACAGCCAGGCGACAATTTGACGTTTAACATGGAGCTGTACAGTACAATGCCATTCGACAACCCTTCACGCCAAGCTTTCTACGCTGTTTCACAAAATGAGCAAGTCTTTGTTCAGGTAGCCTTTAAATTTCTATTTTTTTCCTCATTTGATAATGGTTCTCATCATTCATTCTTTCTAGACCAAAACACTTTTGTCTAATGAAACAAACTACAGCTAGTGAGTCTTTGTCTCTCAATGAAGGTCAGAGAAACTGTTAGATTTGTTGTTGTCTGGGATTTTAATTCCTCCTACTTTGATGTCTTGGCGCGTTACCCAGAAAATCAATTTGTGTTTTGTCTCGTTAGGGCTTAAAAAGCGAACACCCCTCACACTCACCCTCTCGCCCCTCTGTGTGTCTCTGTGTCCCATTTGATGGGCTCTGAACACATGTTATGCAACGGTAATTATGGAGGTCAGGTAAAAGATTGCACAGCCTCGTACTCTGATGTCCTTTGAAGAGATGATTTATGATGATATCAGTGGGAGATGCTTCTTTGACACTGTGGACACAGAGCCAGCAGGTTACAAAGGGTTTTCTGTGTATGAGTCTTTGGCGCATCCCACTCCCCAGAACTCACACTGTGCTGAGACCTGACCTGAAGCCCGAGCCAAGAGGTGCATGAGTCCACTTTGATGCACAGAAAGTGGCTTTTTGTTCATTCAAAACTTTCTCCACCATCAGCTGTGCACACATAATATATTGTTGTTTGTAAGAATGCATTTCCCCACGTCTCTGGTAGAAGTCTTAGCATGTGTCACTTTTCAGCTGGCTTTTACATATTCCTTTTTATGTGTCTATGCGTCTGGCCATTACCTTTTTAATGGTAATACCATCATTACAAAACAAGCACAGTGACAATCAAGAAGGGGAAAGAGGAGGGATAACAGCTCAGGTTGACTGTCTTGTGGTTGTGGGTGGAAAGATATTACTGCCGTCTTAACTGGAACTGAAATGCTACTTGAAGAAATTTGTTCTAATTTTTGTCTTGTGTCAGTATTAAGGTGGTGGTCCTCACTGTCTTTACCGCACATTTTGACGTTAGCTGTTAGATTCTGGCACTTAGAAGTGCTGTTTTTTTCCCTTAGTTACATACTTACTATAACTGTCCACCAACAGCAATGTAATGTTAATGTCCTTGCCCATTTGGCGTTTGTTCAGTCTGTGATGACTGTTCAATATTCATTCCACTGTTCAACTGCTAAGCAAAACATTGGACTCAGTACCTCCGTAGGAACTATTTGTTGCAGTGAGTGGAAAAGCTAGAAACTGATCATCTTCATTGGAATTATCTACTGAGCATTGAAATATTTTCAGTGAGATCGTTGCAGTCTAACTAAACACTAATTCTGTATGCTCAAACAGTAAGCTGTGAAGCAGCGTTATCTTGCAAAATGATTTTTAGCATGTCACAGACTGATATAATTATACTTAAATAAGTAGTTGGACATAGTACACCTGTTTTCCGGTCTGCTGCTTTTCCACTGTTATTTCTGTAACTATCATAGATAAAGACTTGACACAGTGGGAAACAGCTACTTTGGCACAATCAAAGCCACAACACCTCTAATTATCCCATAACATTGAGTTTGTTTTATCTGCACACAAGATGCTGTGATTAAATTTGTGATGATATGTGATTTAGTTTTTTGGGTGCTTTTCATTACATTATGTTAACATAAATAAAATAAAAAGTAATCAAATCAAAGCAGTTTTCCAAAATGTTGAACCCTTCTATTTTTACCATTGAGCAGTACTAAAACTGCACAAGATACCATAACAGGGAGTTAAGTACAAAGCGGTTTGAGTGATTGTGGTGTGATAACAGTTGACTCTGTGTTCCACCTCCACTATTATCAATAACAGTTTCACTTAATCCTGCTTTCACCTTTAGTTCAACGAAAGATGGCACTTAGGAAAGATAACTGTTCCATGCCTTTGCAGAATAAACATCTTTCCCACTCTCTCATGTGCTTCAGGTTACATCAACCACATCAGATCCGGAACTGGGGTTCACAGTTGTGTCATGCTTCATCTCTCCCAACTCCAACCCCAGCATCCCCTCTGACTACACTCTCATCGAGACGGTCTGCCCCACAGACGACTCCATCAAGTACTATCCTCAGAGGGACCTCCCTATCCCTCACACACACTTTGACAAGAAGACTTTCAGCTTCACCTTCAACTCCACGTACAACATTTCCCTTCTTTTCCTGCACTGCGAAATATCTTTGTGCTCCAAAAGATCTCCGAGCAGACTCCCTGCGGTATGCAATTTAATGTTTTCCAAATGACTGTGATTCTTCTGTGTAATTATCTATAACTATCCATCTTAATCTGGCTGATCTGAGCGTTTCAGTATCAGTTTGCCCCAAAATGTGAGCAGGACAAATGAACCAATGCAATGCTCCAGCTGCACAGTCATTATTACTACTGTTATTATTGTTATTATTATTGTTGTTGTTATTATTATAGCTCTGGCTTATTATACTTGTAACATTTTCAATTAATCTTTCAGTTTGGGTTTTGATATGATGTTTAGCATTTGTTAGTTTTCTAAGTGCATGAGTGCTAACTGAGGAGTTTTAGTATAGTTTTTAGGAAAACCTCAAATTCCAGAAGCTGAAAAAAGGATGGGATGAAAAAAATGTATGTTTATCAAATATGGTTAGAGAACTATTGTTTTTAAGAGGTCCCATATTGTGTAAAACTATGTTACTTTCTACACCATGAACCACAGTGGTTTAGCAACCACACTGCAAATCAAGAAAGTGAAAACAAAGCTTATTTTATCTGCAGTTCTGTTTTTTTTGTTTTGCTGTGCTGCATTTTTCATTATAGTTGCTATTTCTTCACCCTATCTGTTATTCATTTAGTATTATTTGCTGACTGCTAGTTTGAGTCTAAATCTCAATTAACTACAACAATCCTGGCTGCAGAACAGAACACGCATAAGTGTTATCCATCACTTTTGTTTTTCTCTCTTATTTGTCCAGCTTACTCAGTCTTTTCCAAGAACGTTGCTCTGTCTGTGCTTTTACATGAAAAATGTGCCAATGTATTAACAGAGTACAGGGTTAAGAGGGTAATTGTTTAATTCTGATTGAGTTCCATGAGTTTGACGTAGATTTGATTGCCATGTTTTTACTTTTGGTCAGGTGTGTCACAGTCCATTTTAGATGATTACTTCTACTGGCACTCAGCTTTTTCTCTATAAAATACAGGTTCTAAATGGGTTTTACAGCTGGCTTTCATATGATGGTGTCGTTTTCACAAGTTTGATCTCCTTTCTCTATTTTTGTCCACACAGTGTTTAAAGCCCAGTGAGTTCTGTGATCCTCCACCTGTGGATATAATCATGGCAATGATGATGAACACCAAGACGTCAACAAAGCCTCTGGTTGTGGTGGATGGAAACAATAAAATAGACATAACAGGTTAGTTATGAATTAAGCTCTGATATCACTGTTTAAGTACATGGAGTGTGATAAGTAACCTACTGTAAAATGAGAGGCCGCTTCCAACACTGAAGGGACCAGAGTGAGCTTGGTCCAGTACTCGGCGATTAGACCAAACCACAAAACGCTGCACATCCCTTCCCCACATCTGGTGGATATTAACTGTGGTGCGTGTGCGTGCTGTGTGAGGTTTTGTGATTGTGTGCGCAGGTGCACGCATATGCACATTTGGCGTGTATATGCATGTGTCTGTTTACATTAATGTCTGTACACAATACCGTGTTTTTTATGGGTGTGTGTACATACTAGCATGTGGTTGAGTGCATTAGAGGGGAGTTTGCTCACGCTGAGGCCCAATTCTGGACCAGTCCTCGTGGAGGGAGGGGTGGAAAAAGAGGAGTCACATAGATCCAGTTCCAGTTGTTTTCACTTAGGACCTTATTGTGGCCTCCCCTTTCCAGTAGAGTGGGGGAGGAGGGAAGTGTGTGTGTATGTGTGTGTGTGGTTGGGGGGGG
>JAPTHA010000019.1:20030472-20043044 GCA_029814585.1 Gymnapogon annona | reverse complement strand
TTAGGGGCCTGAGGTCATAGCCATCGCATTTGACTAATCATGACCTAAACTGAGATGGGATGATATCATGAGTGCCCAATCTCTGGTGGACTCCCAGAACTTTTCAAATCAACAGCATCTCCTCTGAGAAATGACTTCAGCAGAGACCTGTGGTCCGTTCGAGTCAACTCTATTGACTCATAAGTGTAATATAAAATCACACCACATCAACATGTGAGCCAGAGCACAAGCGATGTACTGTAAGTTTAAGCTCGTTGCAGACATACATATACAGTATGTAGCACATATTATAATTGGTGTTGAAAAGAAAAACCAATTGAATCCAGTTGATAACTAGCATCAATGATGACAAATTATAAAATGGGAATCTTTATGGTATGTTTGCAATGGCACAAACAGTAGTGACTCCACACTTCTTTGTGTCTACAAGTGTTCCTACAGCACATTCATACAAAGAATATGGAAAAAACAAGATGTCAACAGAAAATTTGGCAATGTAACATTAGTTTTTCCCCACTTCAGTGCATAAAATCTAACAGAATGTATATTGGCTCTAGTATCAGCCTCAACAGACCAGCGTGAGGAAAGTAAGAGCAGCCCCATGTGTAAGGAATGGGTGGATTTATTACTTTTTTAATTGGACCCACCTAACCTTGGGGCTTCACTCCTGGCCAGAAGTATGAATACAGTGACAGAAGTGCCAGTGCTGACATTAGAGAATCAGAATATGTTGGTGAATTGAGACACAAAAGTATGCACTGTAATGAATGTGCATGTGAGCTGAGTGAGTCTGAAGCAGGCAAAAGCATGCACGGCCCACACCGGTGTGCCAGTGCAGCGGGTTTATTTTCCATGGAGCACATTAAGTAAACACAGATATGCCATAAACACAGTGAAAAAAATCTCAATTTCAAAGGCCATGTTTTCTAACACAAAGGCATCTCTTGTGCTGGGATGGCAAACAAAACAAGCAGCCTTTCAAGGGCCACAGTTAAGCACTGGACAGCATCCCAAGCTGAGCTTGATCTACAAATCAAACAGGGCCACTTGTGGCCAACTTAGTACATGGAAAAACATAACAGCCTCAAAGCCATGCCATCAAAAGTAGATTTACTGCTTCACAACATCAGTAAATTTTATCCCTTTTAAGCGTCTGGTATCAGTCAGGAAAGTTAAAAATCTTTGATTGTAGTGTAGATTTTATAATCTACTCTAGTACAAATTATGCAAATTCATTTAACAGGTCAAATCTACAGAATCCATGAAAAAAGGATGTTAAAGTTAATTCATATCAAGTATGTTGTGACTGTCTAAAAAAAGGATTCTCTAGAGGTGAACATGACGACCGTTACTTTTGCTGACTTTTATGATATCTGACTTAGATGTAGGTGAAGAATGTAACAGAACCTGATGAATTAGAGCGATTTTCTCAACATGGGCTGCAATAATCATAAGTGAAGTACCCCAATTTATCAATAAAGTAGAAGGATGGTGAAAAAAAAAGAATTTGATAGGGATGTACTTTGTTGTTGGTGGTTCAGCAGACTGACCTTTAAAAAAGTATAAATCAGCTCAGGATTGTGTATGAAAAACGTGCGAGTAGACGATTAAAGTGAATGTATCATGTGTAATTGGTTTTGTAAGTACAATGTGTCAGCGGCATTGCAGAGGCTACATCACTATCCCCTCCAAACTATGAGGGAAGGTCAGAGTTGAACAAAAACATGTCATTACGTAGGAGTGCGCCGTCATTCCATTACAGTGAACTTAAATAAACAAATGACGTTCATAGATATCAGAATTGTTCCAACTCGGGAGTTTTGAGTCCAGCTCCATTAAGTGCTGACCAAACGTCAAGAGCTGACAGACGCCCAGCAGTGCATTGTTCCCCATAGTCATCAAAGTATTTCTCCAAGCAAGCCCAGTGCCATTTCAGCGTAATAATAATAATAATGACTTGTACGTACTCTATAGGAGATGATTTCACCTCAACCATCGTATAAGGGTCAAATTTGCTAAGCTATATAGTATCGTGTACTGTCCATTGTTGAGTTCCTTTCCTCCGGGGAGTATTCACGTCCACTATCTGCGTTCTCAGAAGAGCAGGCCACACGAGACAGATAACAGCGGGCTGGACAGGAGGGAGCCAAGGGTGGCACAGAGGACGTCCTCTGGTCATCGCCCCCCTCTGAAATTAAAGTCTTCTCTGATGGCCTGTCATCGTCCTTTATGCGAGATGAAAAACTCAAAGGTGTTCTTTCCAAGAATAGCACCCATTGTGCCCAAGTCTTGGACGCGGACCAGGCTCACACTTGAGTAGACTCCATACACAAGCTCCTTTGTGTTGTTTGTTAAGGCATCATTACAGCTAATTTGACTTTTGAAAGCCTTCCAGATGGCTTGAAATAAACGGGTAAGCAGAAGTGGTCCGAGGCAGCGGGTTCATCCTTTAGGACGCTGTCAGCTTACAGAATAGCTGCTCTTTCAGCGTTTTCCTGGTTCAGGTTGCTGTATCACATTCCATAGAGAATTGCTTATCAACACACTGCAATATCAGCAATCTGCTGATCCTCTGGCCTCAGGCTGACGGGCTGACTCAGAGCATGTATTGTATTCTTTTTTTAATGTAAGGAAATTTATATTATATGCTGTGCTCAAGCATACATGATAGTCAGCACTGATTAAATTTATTTTTTTTTCTACTTTGCAGTTACCCCTGACCGTACACCACCTCTAAATCCGCCCCACTCTCCCAACGACAGTAAGTGGTTCAACAAAAGAAACACTTTATACAATTATCATGATCATATCATATCCATGAGCTAGATGATTATAGTCATACATATTAGTTAGATATTGGCTTTTCATAGGTCATTATACAGCATTTATTAATGTCTTTGTCATGACCACAGTCTTTCCTTCAATAATTTCTACCTGTTGATAGTAAGGAACTTAATGTGCACGAGTCATTGCTTTAATATGCTTTGCTCAATGTGGACCTGAGAATAATTTACCAATTTTTTGACTGGATTTGGCAACTTTTGAGTCCCCTTTGAGTCACACAAATCTAACACATTTTGGGCATATTTCTAAGTGTAACAAATATCTCTCAGTGAATGTATTTCTGTCTTTCTGCTCTGAATTTTTGCACTGACAACATCTTGGGTTACTTCAGGCTGTCGATGTAACATTCAGATCTATCTGGTGTAAACACAATGCAAATAAAATAATGATCACCCCATATATAATACGACAAACACTACAAAAACATCTTTATTTTATTATTTGTGCCTTGGATTAACTCCCAGTTTCCACAGAAATATATCTACAAAATTCATTATATATAAATGATAAATATGTAGATAACCACGTATTACCATGTAATCTAGAGTCATCCAACACCTTTATAACAGGCCTTGGTTAATTTCCTCTGAAATAATTGGCAACAGTTCAAGAATAGTCATTGTCCTATAAATAGCACGTTATGTCACCTCTTCTTATGTAACAAAACACACACAGCTACACATGACACACAGCTACTTTTAATATGTGAAATCATTCTGTCAATCTTTGTAGCTCAGACTATGCTCACTGTGCTCAACTGAGCTTTTACTCCTAATTCACCATCAGTTCACAAGCATCAAACTTCTAGAAAAAGGCCCTAAATTAGATTAATGAAGAGCCAAAATGTTTAGGATATCTAGTTTTATAAAAAGCTAAACAAAGTCTTTTTATATTGTCAAATTATTCTCAGTGTCTTATATACTGTGTAATCTTTGTGTATTATTGTGGATATCTGAGCAGTTGTATTCCTTATTTCAAATCTGCCATGACCTCCAGTATGAACTGTGCGCTGCTTTGTTTTCCAGCTCCTCTGTACGTGCTGGATACTCCGACCGTGGTGGGCATCGCCTTCGCAGCCTTTGTGATTGGGGCCCTGTTGACCGGTGCCCTGTGGTTTATCTACTCTCACACAGGTAGGTCCTGTACCTGCCCCCTCCCCCCTCTGCACCCCACGGCATTCTGTATTAATGAAAAGATAAGATGAGAAGGAATGTCCGAGGGGTTCGGTGCCAGAAATGTGCCGCTGGGATGGCCAAACATCCTGCTGCTGACAGAGGCCAGCTCACAATAACATAATGACTCCTCTACTGTAAATATATCCTGTTGGTCAGCAGTGAGAGCTCTTCTCTTTCCTGCCTTTGAATGTTTGAGAGGCCTGCAGGGTGGTCAGCGAATATTCTCAGTACAATGCCTCGAGACCAATTGGAAATTCCCTTTGTTGGGTTTAGCGGGCGCTCACAGGAAAAGACACACACAATCTGTCCATTAGATGCCAAAGACCTTCCCTCGTCATCTCTAGCCCACCGACCCCAGCCGACCCCTGAGAGGAAGCGCCTTCCCAGCAGCCCCCTAAGGTCATCGACACACAGAGTGGCCCTGTTCTCCCTGCCCTCGCTATGGACGGTGGATCTACCACGACGCTGACCTGTCAGTCCCTGGTCGATGTGATCATAAATAGGGGTCAAGATGTTTGAATGTAAATGTCAAGGCTTTAAATACAAACAACAGTTCGCATTTTGTTTAAAAACCCGCCCTCGGTTTGATGGTTGGATCACGACATTTATCACCAGAGCAGCTTTAACAGAATCAGCTGTCAGACCCTTATCTTTAACACAATATTGGTATTGGCTCCACTTTACAACCCTGCTTCATGGCCTCCCTGTGTGACCAACAATGATTTTGTAAAGACATTAGTAAGGAATATGAACAAAAACAGGTGTGAGGATACAATTATTGGCGCACACTTAAAATTCCAAGATATAATCTGCCACATATGTACAGCCGGTGTCTTGACTTGTGTACGCTCTTTGTGTCAAATATTCTCACCAATGGTTAAAATATAAAAAAAACTAGTGGCCTGTTTTTATGTGCGTTATATTTCCCTGTAAATCAAAGTCAAAGTGTCTTTATTCTTTCTGTGTTGTAATTTATGCCACAACAGAACTCTTAACAACTAATTACAAAGTATACTTGGGGCTAGGTGTAAATCAGGGATTTGCCTCAAGGCTATGGTAGTTATAACTGACTGTAAGTGTAAGCAGTATGTTGGCCACATTAGTCCGATATTCTGATGTCATTGTAGTGTGCTGCCTATGGCCTATGTGACCTTCAAGGCTGTACAGTTTTGATGTTACAGTGCACATGATGAGGTTTTTGTTGGATTCTGTTTCTATCGCTACTATAGAACAGAACATACACCGTCAGGACTCAGGAGCAGACATAAGGATTGTAAGTCACACCAGAGTACAGGCTGTTGTCATGTAGACCACCGAGACAGATGTGAGTTAAAGGCAACGACCAGCTAAATATTAACAACCAGCTCCTACCACAAATCTGACTCCCATCGCAAACTTCCCACAAGCCCCTTCTCCTATATTAAACCTTTAACATCTAACCAGGACGGAGCTATGCTGAGGTTAACTCAGCATTTAAAATGATGTTTGATAATATTGCTGCTTCTTAGTACGAAATGTGAAAATCACTGAATGCACAAAACATTAATAACAAGGTTTTTACAACAACCCACACAATCCTATATTAATTCTTAACATTCTCAAACAAGGTAAAAGAGAGTCCTTATGCAGCTGATGTGTCTGATTGTTACCTGACGATGTTACAGAAACGTGCCTTTCCAAAAATCTTAACTCATCTTGTGAATCTCTTTTTGACGTAATGACCTTACATGGCAACACTGGCAAGTCCATATGAGTACAGATCCCCCAAAATACCCACCAAAAATGTCATATTTGATGACACAACACTTTACAACAGGAGTGAAACATGAAAACAGAGCTGTGACTCTTTCTGAGGACGTTTATACATTCTTGAAATGTATATTTTTTTAAAATTAGATAATACTGACTAGAATTGTGTCTTAGGATATTGTTACAGTTTAATTCCCAATAAGGCAATTGTAAGTATAAATAGTTTAATAGGCACCTCCATTGTATATAATTTGGCATTTTGTTCATTGTCTTGGCACATTGAACTGGTCTGGATTCTGCCAAATATGCGGTCACTCGCCAATAGAGCTCCTTCTCCTTTACTCAGTTCAATTACTGAACCAAAATAAGGCTAAAAAATACCAACCAGTTGTGAAATCATAATCAAGCACATAAGGAGGAATTTCATGGCGTATCTGCTCCAAATTTTAGCTCGGAGTGTGGAAAATAACACCGGAAGCGAGATATCAGCTTACACTTGAGCTCCAATGTACTTAGAGAGATTTCTGAAAAACCTCACAAAAGGAAGAAAGTCATGTCATTGGCTAAAAAAGAGCTTTCAGGTTGTTTAGGAAATGTTGAGTTTAGCCTTCCGTCCGTACAGCACACAGCATGTTTCTGTCACATGAAAACAGCCTTTATCGAAATCCAAAAAGATAATATTGGCCTTGGAACGTATATCCCCCTCTAACAGATGAGGTGAATCCACGTCCCCTTTGTTGTGTTGAGCTCTTGTGAGGGAACGGCTGCTGGCAGCTTTGCTCTGGTAAACATTAGCAGAACCGAGAGGCCTGGGAGAGGGAGGTGGTGGGGTGGGGCCAACACATGCACATACGCCTGACATAGATTGAACACAAGCGATTGCTTATTACCACGCACAAAACGTACACGAAAAGAGTTTGTAGTCGTGCCGTCTACTTTTGTTGGTGAACCGGAGCCAAGAATAACATTGAATCAAAGTGCATTATTACAATAGTATTAATTAGGTCAAAGGGTAATTAAAGCCCAGACCCACCCTTCTCTGAAGCTGTTCGTTGTCAGACAGATGTTTTTTGTTACTGGTGTCTTCGACTCTTGATTTTAAACTCTGCGTCCCGTGAGTCCCCAAAATGAAATGCTTATTTAGACATAGAACAATAAACCAGTCAGTGGTTGGAGCTGCAGTCTGAAGGCCCCGTCTCGGGGTGGTTCTGCTTCATCTGCTAAAGACTGAGTCCAGATATCAAAAGAAATGAACCCCCGTCAACCAGAAGAGAGAAGAGTCCATCTCATCTCTTTAGGTGGAGTCGTATCATCTGTTACAGAAGATGTGAATGAGTGTCTGTGGGCTTTGTGAGATGACGTTTTATATCGTAGCAAATTGTATTGTATTGAGCAAAATATTTAAAAACCTGCCAAGGGGGGAAGATTTTGTTAATTCGGATTCTTGGAAGAAGAATAAAAGTCTGGCTACTGAAAGACAAAGTCATGAAGATACAGTAGACATAATAGTCTCAATCTGAGTGTGTGCTCTTAAGCACTGAGTTATTGTGCACATGATGGTTTCAGTTTGTTGTCCTACTATGACAAAGTGAGATATAGTTTATTATATAACAACATTTATGTAGAAAAAGAAAAAACACAAAGAAATATTGTAAGTGGAGGAGACTTTAAATGCAGTGAAAGTTTCCAGGCCCATTAATGTTGGAAAACTCGGCCTGTACAATCCCTGACATTTGATTGAGTCATTTCCCAGAATGAAACCTTGGATACTTTCCTTGTACTTTCTTTTCTGCTGCACATTCTGCTCAAATAAGCAGCCGTTGCTTTGTCCTTGGGTTACACATAGGTAGTGTGACTGTGTGCAAGGTCGTGCACAGCACAATGCAACAAAGGACTTTATTAAAAAAAATGTTAAAATCTGGATGGTGTCAAGCTGCGACAGTGGTAGTAAAAGGCAGGAGATTGAAAATGAGCAATGGAGTCTGCAGAATCCAAGCCCGGCGCAATTTGTAGCTTTAACTAAGTCCATTTGTCATGCTGCTGCCTATTTTTTTGGCATTTTCTAACTCGAATATTTTTTTTTTTTCTGTCTCCCTTTGGTCCAATCTGGTCCCCACCCCCTCCTGCTCTGTGTCTAGGTGAGACAGCTGGCACACAGCAGGTCCAGAAGTCCCAGCCCGCCTCCGAAAACAGCAGCGCAGCCCACAGCATCGGCAGCACGCAAAGCACACCATGTTCCAGCAGCAGCACGGCGTAGCCCAGGGCGCCGCAGCCCCGCAGTGGCACTTGACAGCCCCGCCGGTTCACAGGGGCCACTTGACTCTAGTTCCCTTCAGTGAAGAGGACCATTACCATTCGAGGAAGAAGAAAAGATTTTGTATAAAATAAAAAGAACTAAAACACCTTTAGTCCTAGTGCAACAGACGAATACTGCGTGTGGTGTTAGCGGCGTCTGTCTGTGTGCTGGGGCCTGGCAGCCTCGCCTCATATCCAGTACCTGACACGACTACAAGAAACACATGTGAGTTTTGAAACCGTTTTTTTTTTTTTTTTTTTTTTTTCTGAAATCCAAATGCTGCTTTCACTGATCACAGCACAGTGTTTTGTTTTGACCTTAAAAGGTTTGATTTGGGCTGTAAGCAACAACATGCAGATCCAGCAAACAGAGGCAGCGCAGCCCCTGACCACAGTGATGCCAGACACAACCACAGACACGCTGATGTGCGTCCGTGCACTCAGTCAACATGGAGTGTGTCATGTCACCTTAAGACATGCATGAGACCCTCGTGGTGGCAAAGAAGCAAAACAACCACTAACAATTAGAAGTGCAGTATGAGTGGAGGTCAGCGTCTGAGACCCAGACGTTAAAGATGAAATCCAGTGTAGGTATTGAATGTATACAGAGGAAAATATGCCAAAAAATGTGAAAGATAAATGTGAAACATACGGTGATAAAATGCCACATCTTATAATAGCATTTGAGTCATAACTTCATCATGAATTAATACAGATGTCGGCAAACATATTTTACATAATAATATAGTAGTGCATATCAGTACGACTATTTTCTTAAATGCTACACAACTTTTAAGGGGCGTTATGGACCCCTTTTGATAGAGCGACAGATTTTGTACAAGGAATAGTTGAACATTTTGGGTATCGTGTTCATTCAGAAGAGCAGTGCAACATTTATCAACTGAAAAGTCACAATCCACGGTCTTTTGCATTTGTTTAGGTGTTGAGGTAATAATGTAGTAATAATGTGTTGTCTTGCATTTATGCTACGCTAGGCTAACGGCCTCATTTATCTGAGGCCGACAAGTGAACACGATTCCCAAAATGTTGAGGTAGTCCCTTTAGACGTGTATATTTTTTGTGAATATTGTAAATAGCCAGATATGCTATGAGGCAGTACGTGTTGAGAGTGTGCTTTTGTACTTGTGGATTACAGATTCAACGTATATATTTTTTTCCGTTAGTCATTTTCCTAGTGATGAAACATGAAGCTGATTGTCAGGGACATACAGTGCATAAACTGTTTGCCAGTGTGTACGTCAAACTGCACCCCCACCACATGAGAATAATATGAATGTTTGCTGTACCGCCCTCCGCGTTCTCTATCCGACCGGGTTTTGATTCCCTGTTACCACGGTAACCACGTTTCATAAGAAGAAACAAAAAGAACAGAATGTACATTATCTCAAAGTTTTTGCCTTCCTTTCCTAATGTACACATGTATAAAGCTTTCTACAGAGGGAACAGAGTATAAATATATATATTTGTGTATAAAAAATATATTTTGGAATATATTTACCCAGAGATTTTTATTGCTTGTTGTTGTGTGTTATTACTGTGAATTCTGGATGTGCTCATATACAAAGTGCATGGCTGTTGGGGATTTCTAAATTTGAGTCATAAACGAAAGATAAATACACATCATGTTATCCTTATTTTTCTGTTATAATAAAACACACAAAAGTGTTATTATTTTCTACAAAAAATTTCAGAATAGAATTTTAAGGATTGCGCTGGTTAGTATGAGCCTTAAATGGAAGTTGTGTGTGTCAGTTGTTTAAGAATGTGTCACAAGTATTCAGCGTTACCTCCCCCAAATATTCAGATGGGATTCGTGGTATTGAAGATCGGTCACTATTTTGCTTAAAGAATGTCTTTACTAAACTATTTTTGATGGTGTACAACCATGCAGAAATAATATATTTGAATACTCGTCTAAAATACACATATTCTAGTAGTGATGATGATCTACAGCAGTGAATATGAACGATATGAACTGTGTCTTGGACTAGACTGTTGTAACCAGATTGAATTCCACATGAGCTCAGTCTTGTTGGCTCATTTATCTGCCGTTTCTCATCAACCTGATTGTGTTGTTTGTCTATCGTCATGACAACATTTGCCCCATAAAGTAAAAAGCGGTCATGTTTGACCGTAGTCGACAGCCGTTACACAAAATTTGCAAATGGAACATATGATACATTTGTTATTATTTAGCATGAAAAGAAGATGGAGAAAATCCAACCGTGTGTTTACGGTGTTGCTGGAAACCTTTTTCCTTTTTTTTTAATTGAACTACATTAGAAGCACTCGGTTTGAGAGCAACATTAGAAGTTGTTTGTTTTATGGGGCCTCATCCAAAGTCTGTTGCAGCCCTTTGTTTTGGGGCGGCTGTAGAACAGGTGGTCCAAATCTTGGCGCCGACTCCACATGTCGAAGTCTCCTTTCTGCTTTTTCCCTTCCGGGGTCGCCACAGCGAATCCAAATCGCATATTTAATTTGGTAGGAGTTTTTATGTCTGATGCCCTTCCGGAGCCTACCGGGCTTTAACTGGCACAATGAGACACACGCCCCCTTGTGGCTACAGTAGGCAGTAGCTTGAAGACACTCATCCCGGGAATCGAACCATAGGGTCCCCTATGCACCAGCCCGGTGCCTTACCAACTGAGCTATCCAGCCCAGTCTGAACCCCAGACACTGAACCCCAAATTGCTCCCAGTGGAGCCTGGCAGCGCCCAGCATGGCAGCAGTCGCCCACTGGTGTGTGTGAATGGGTGAATGTGAGGCCAGTGTAAAGTGCTTTGGGCACAAACGCATGTGTAGAAAAGCGCTATCTAAGTTCAATCCATTTATCATTTGTTTAGTGAATCTCCACTTTATAGAGCAGCGATAGTCGGTGAAGCGCTGCCGTTACCGAGCACCGTTCATGGGAACAACAACAACAACACTCTGTTCTGAACATGCTCCATGAAGTGGCTCGGGTTGCACAGTGGAGAAATGCGCCGCAGCCTATAATCAGAGGCCGCTGTGGAATTATGGTTTCGTAACATTCCTGTAGTTTTGCGGTTCCTCTTATCAACTGTGGCAAATCCATCTCTGCTATGTCATTATCCTCTCCGCCCCCCTCGTGTGTCGCGCTCTTAATCGCTTCAACCACCCAGTCATGTTCTGGATGTAATCTTCTCATTTGAGATAATTGGAGGATACCCTTTCACTCAATACCCGATACGTCTTCAAATATCAACATTTCTCCATTTAAAGATTGGAGGTTCCATTTATCATGCTGTCAGTGTCCTTTCCCAGTGCATGCTGGGAAAAGCCACTTCCCCCATAATGTCCTGGTATGTTTTCCATATAAACCAATGTTGCTGTGTAATATTAAAGGAGCGTTATTACCCTCGGTGTGCCTGTCACAGTATGACTCATGCCTAATGCTGAACTGAAACAGCTGTATTGGAGCACAGATCCATCTAACTTGTTATTAACAGCATTTTTAAAAAACCATTTGACTACCTCATGTTTTCTATGAATGTGTTTTTTCTGTGTGGGTGTGTGTGTGTGTGTGTGTGTGTGTGTGTGTGTGTGTGTGTGTGTGTGTGTGTGCGTGAGTGAGTTTAGTCTGTGTCTAAGGCAAAGTCCACATTTACATGCATGTAACCATTATGCCCCTACATGGTATTATTCAGATTTTGCATTTATTGTCTTTGAAGAGTTCCCATGATGCCAATGTGACCCTTTCAGAGGGTTTTGTAAATGCGTAAAGTGTTGTTTTTGTTCTGTTTACCTTTTTTTAAAAAAAAAATAAAATAAATGCTGTACATAAGTATAATACTGTATTTGTATGCCCATTATGCCCAATAAAAGTTAATACTTCACAACATCATTGTGTGATAGTGTGATGGTTTTTCACGTTATGGGGTCATTGTTTGCAGTTGAGCGTGTGTAAAGGTACAGTGTGTACATTTGGACAAGTACTGAGCTGTAATAGTACTCAGTACTCATTCGCTCTAAAAACCCCAGTTCCCATAGACCACAGGTGTTAAAACATGCGGCCCGAGGGCTAAATCCAGCCCGCCTAATGGTCCAGTCTGGCCCTTGGGATGAATGTGTGCGGTGATCGAATTACACGCAAGATATTAATCATATTAGTTCAGGTTGCACATTCAGACCAACTGGGTCAGACCAGTCAAATACTACTATGATCAACCTATAAATACTCACAACTCCAAATATTATCATGCATTTACTGTAAAACACAGTATTATTTGGTGTTAACGATGGTGTTACGGTTTGTGATCTGTTGCAGTTATGAACGTTGTACGATTGAACTGTTAGCAGTTAGTTGTTAGAGGTTGATGTTTACGCTAAGCTACGCTACGGTGGACTGTGAGGACATTCACACTACTGTCTCAGCTCCAGACGAAGCACCACAGCCTATCTATCTATCTATCTATCTATCTATCTATCTATCTATCTATCTATCTATCTATCTATCTATCTATCTATCTA
>JAPTHA010000019.1:19921632-19932329 GCA_029814585.1 Gymnapogon annona | reverse complement strand
CCTACTTATAACCCTAACACACACCATAGAGGACCTACTAATAACCCTAACACACACCATAGAGGACCTACTTATAAGGTTATTATTATTATTATTACAACTTTATAGACAGACATTATTATTTATAGTTGTAGCTGAGGGAGTGGGGGTGGAGTACATGCCTTCTTTCTGGGGGGACGGGGGGGGGGGGTGGGGATGTAATAGGAAATATTTCAAAACACAGCTTTAGTCGTAGATTATGCATATATGCCTTAATATTGACACAGAACACAAAGGAACAGGACCGGAACATTCACTACATCAGGAGCTGTGACGGAGGCAGGAGATCACTGTTTGGATCCTGGAAAACATGTGTGGTAATTGGTGAGACTGAGCAAAGATTGGCGAGGGAGTGGGTGATGTCGTGCTGCAGGGGGGGGGTAACAGCCCGAGACACTGAGTCCCTTTGTCTTCACAGGATTAAGAGTCTTATCACACAAGAACATTGGACCGATCCCGGGTCAACAGACAGGAGAGGAACACAAACACATCATCTCTGCATAAGTAGATATGTACACTTAGAGAGAGAAAGGGGGGTGGGGGGGTACACAGAGTGGAGACGTGGACAGCCAGTCAAAGGACCAAACCTCCAAGTCCTCTGCAATATTTTCAGCACCAAAGTTATTGATGACTTAACCTCTGGGGTGCAGGTTATGGGTGATGGATACTGTGCATCCCCAGCATGGAACAGCAGAGGATAACAAGGCAGACAGTGAATCACCTGCCCACAGCTGATAAAAATAGAATATGACACACGCTATAGCATATACACTGCATTATTCCACTGTAAATTCTAAAGAGAGGAGTGAACTGGGCTTTCCTGTAAATAGATTAGTTCATTGAATGGGTTTTCTATGGTCTCAGCTGTTCTGCGCTTCCCCGCTGCCCTGGCTTTTGCATCTCAGCACTATGA
Source organism: Gymnapogon annona (assembly GCA_029814585.1). NCBI lineage: Eukaryota > Metazoa > Chordata > Actinopteri > Kurtiformes > Apogonidae > Gymnapogon > Gymnapogon annona. The sequence goes on along the minus strand of JAPTHA010000019.1, from coordinate 19,931,377 downwards.
ATGGGAGGACTGTTTATTAGGCTGTCCCTGCCAACTCCTTTGCGACCTCCCCTCCTTTCAGGAATAAAAAAGACTGTGGAAATAAAAAAGCAAGAGGCATGTGGAACTCCTCAGCCATCAAGCACTTCAGGTGTGTTTACCATATATCTTTTATCTTCCTGTGCAGGATAAGGCTAATATTTTTGACAAGTTTTGCGTGAAATATAAATGACCCAGTCTCCATACAAATAGGAAAACAGGTAGCGAGGCGAGCCGAATCGCAGCCCAGGCCCCAGAATCCTTCCTATTTCTCAGGGTTGACAAATAGCACAGAGGAAGTTCCAGGGGAAACTGAGAGGTTACTGTGACAGACAAGGAGCACAATTATCACACTATGATGAAAGAGCCATGGCGAGCACGCGTCGCACCGTTAATTACCGTCCTTTTTCCACCAGCCTCTAATGTGAGGAAAAACACGCGATGACAAGTGTGTAAAAGAGCAAGCACTAAATTACTGTCAGGAAAAATAAACGGAGGATCGCACGGCCCGCACAGTGATTTACGGGGGCAATTAGTCACCGCCCCACGGAGATGCTGAGGACAGCAGTGCGGCGGGAGTGTGTCAGGGAGAGAGAGTGTGAGAGACACCCCTATGCTCCACCCACCCTTCCTCTAAAGAAATGGGATAGGGAGTCAGAGAATGTTCTCCCGCCTGGGTGACCTTTGTCTGGCGGAGGGGGCCGTAGCCAACTTTCCACCGCTGTTAAAGAAGTTGTTTCAGAAATAAATGATCAAGTAAACCACGCCGAACACCGTACTTCAAATCAGTGCCATGTTGTCATACCTATATGTATCGTAACGGAATGAAAAGAGTAACATCAATGGGTGATATGGAGCAAATTTAGGTCACCTTTACTTGTTCAACACCGCAATGAGTTGATTACGACACAGGTGTAAGACAAGCTAACGCAATGTCTGTCACTAACGCCATCAGTAGAAGGCAGCCTTTTTGTCTGGAGTCAGAGATGACAGTATACTTGAAATGCTAAACGTCTGAAATGAGCCGTTCCCCACTTCGCCATCAAACATCAATGGATTCTAATTGTTTCTAAACATGACACGAGTTAAGATACTTCAGTTTAAAGCCCCGTCGTCACATCTCAAAAAAATGATGCTTGATTCCTCGTCTCGTCTCTCACGTGCAAACTTCTGAGACAGGAGGTCGCATCCCAGTCGTCACATGTCCCTCATATTTCATGCTCCGCTACGGAACGAGCCTTTCATCACGCATTAAAATACCTGCTGTACTTTTAAGGAAGTGAAGCCATTGGGAATATGCTGAACGGGTGGAGAGCCCATTGATTTGTAATGGCTGATGACAGATAATGTCACATCATCTTTGTTAATTTCACTCATTCCGAACCATTGAACAAACATGGCGTGCCCATTTCTTTTTCCTATCCTTTTTTTTTTCATAGAGAAAGCTGTGAAGTATTGATGAATAAATCTGAAGTGGGCCTCGTTGAGAAATTGTCACACTGTGTGATATCTTACAGACGTGATAAAATAAAATAAAGGAGGAGAGGGGGAGATTTTTTTTTTCTCCTTAATATATCCATCACAGCCAACTAAAGGCAATTATAGTCAAGCACTATAAAGAAACCATCAGACATAGACTGTTGACTTCTTAAGCTTTTGAAGCGTTCATAACACTTAACTAAGCTAACATGACAAAATGCGTTGGACGATATTGACATTTTAATCTGCCTTGTCATGGACTTATACATATTTAGACCCAACGTTTCCACATGTATTGTAGGACAATAACAATACTGACATGAAGCTGAGTGTGATGGGCAGTGTGTTATCAAGTGCAAGGAAAGGGGGGGGTTTAACATTCTCCCGGCCATACAAATCCAGTAGGGGCTAGTGAGTGGGCTTGCTTGGTTGAGCCACATTTCCAGGTCAGTGGCCTTAAGCATGCTTGGTTACAGCTGCCTTGCCCATTCTTATTGGCAAAGGTGCCATAAGATGGGGTTGCAAGAGGCCATATAAGTGGTGAGGAGGAAGCGGCGGAGAAGCTAACCAGGAGTGGACCATATGTATGTCCAGTAGACTGCCTCCCTCAGGCTGTATTTCTCTCACTCTCTCTTTCTCTCTCTCTCTCTCTCCACAATCCCTCACTTCACTGCATTATCCAGTCCTTTGCCGGGCTATAAGTGCCAGGACATCAGACTTCCTCAAGCTGTCAGCCCCCGCCGCCCCCACCCCACCACCCCTCCCACCACCACCACCACCACCAAAACATGTGAGATTGGAAGAGGAGAGTTAAAAAAAAGCAAAAAAAAACAGCTGGTGGAGCTGGAGAGTGATGAGTAGAGCAACCATTGCAATCAGATCGAAAGAAAGTCCAATCTGTTTTACCTTCAGCCGCTGCCCCTGCCAATTACGGGCATTTTTCTCAGTGGCTGTCAAGGACCTATATGTCACATGCCTCATTTTATTTATTTTTTTCTGCCTTTTTTTATTTCAGTGTACTATGCTCCAGTCAAAACCATTTCAAGGTTGACAGTTGTTCTGTACGTTTTAATGTCAGCTGTAGAATCATTCTCCTCCTGCATGGAGTCGCATGATGCAACTGTGACTTTAATGCACAGTGAACAGGAGTAGAAGCGTGGGACTAGACAGACAGATGAGAATAGCTGGGGGGGGTCATTTAGTTTCCTTGCTAAAATATAACCACAACTAATTACGCTCAATTGGGAAAAACTGTAATGGCATTACTGGACTGCACTGTCCAGAAATCTGCCATAATAAGACATTTCTGTGCCATGAAAAGGTAGAAAGCAACAAAACGACAATATATGTGATTGTAAAACTTTGAAATCACCAATATTTTAAGTAGTAACAGTTTTAATGAATTACAATGGATTCATATTATAGACCTATTTATTGTGGATTTGGAGATGTGGCTGTTGCATTTAAGTTGTTTTGTCACTGTCAGTCTAACAGACCTGTATTCTTACCTATAGCTTACTTGTCTTCTCCACTAAGTTGGATCATTTTACCATTGAGATAGTTTATAAATTCCAAATATAAAAAAAAAAATTCAGTGTAGCTATTTTGCCAGAACCAGTAGCATTTCAGCAATCCAAACCTACTGTATATAAAGCAGCTCCCAAGAAAACAAGCTTGTAGTCTTTCTTTAAGACGTGCTGCTCACAAATCTAAAATCTACTTCATAAAACCCACACTGGGGATTCCAGCGTGTTTTGTATCAATGTTAAGTTGGTAATCATCAAATTAATTTTGCCACCATATCTACATTCTTTGTGTTGTGCTTTTTTTCCCCCTTGTTTATCAAGGAAAGCTATTTGGAAAAAAATGTATTGGGGCTTTTCTTCCTAAAAGAGATGCAAGTGTGAAAACACACTGGTCCACGTTTTTCTGCCTTTATAGCTTCTGGTGGTGTTCTGTGAAAACACGCTTTGAAATTAGACTCACTAACTGGCTATGAAATAACAGACAGCCCAGAAGAAGATGAGGTAAAAAAAAAAAAAAAGGGGTCTATGAATCAATATGGGCAATGGGGGAAGGCCAAATGTAATAAATAATACAATAACAAGCCTAACTAATGAGCTGCAGCGACGGTGCAGTTCACAGAATAGTCCCTTTGTATGAATCCTTGCTAATAATCTTGGGGAGCCAGTGGATGATGAAGTGTAGCCATAAGGCAACACCTGTGCAATTAAAGCAGCGGATTCTTTTGCACGTAACATTAATTTCAGCCCTTTTATAAAGGCCTGATGAGCACACTAATAATCTAGTCTACTTGACTCCATGTCTAGCTGAAACAGAGCATCTAATTAGGTAAAGGTAATTAATTAGAGATAAACGGAGCTAATCAGGGCCCGTTAGCACTCCCACTTTCTTGGCATTAAGACATGGTGCCTCCTGCTCTCTCATTGGCCGCCCTGTCATCTCCTCAGTGAACATGAAAAAGATATGTTTTTAATAGAGACTCTGTGATCTGACAAAGAACTCTCCAGGTCCCTCAAGAACAAGATGCAATTCTTTAGCTTCTCTAATGATCTTATTAAGCGCAGAATTTCTTGGTAAATTATTGTTTTATTAAGCGTGGGGATGAAATGGCTTTTAGTGATGAATAACTATCATGATAGACATTATCTTAATTAAGGTGGGGAAGAAAGGAATGCCGATAAGGCATCTGTGTTGCTTAAGTGGCTTCAATCTAGTAATGATTGTTTTGTTTCCATTACGGTCTATTAACAGAACTATCTCGTTTATGATTAACACAGTGAAGTGAATAGGATTGTTGTTCCATTTACTGCTTTTCTTACTTCTGTAATTGTGCTTCTTGGTGTCCGTTAATACATTTTCCTAGATGAGGTTGTACAATGTTTTATTAGCATTTTTAGGTTTTCGGGACGTTTATGTTTTTTTTTGTACTTATTGTTTTCCTGTTTCTTTTATTGACACTCTTTTTATGTTTGTAAAGCGTCCTTGAGTGGCTTGAAAGGCGCTTTCAAATTAAAGGTATTATTATTATTATGTTCACATTTAATTCTTTTGAAAACCCAAGTATTGTTACGTGCTATCATCAGTAGCATGGGAATGCAGTTGTGTTGAATAGTCTTTCATATTTAGGCATTTTAATGCAGAAGAGCTTCAAGGGAAAAGACAGTATGACATGTCTGCGGCCAAGTGTCTTTCCGTCAACACAAAAAAGAAAAATGTAGTCAATAATTTTAACACGGAACCGAGGATCGTCTGGGTTTTGACCCCAAATTCACCTGGTAACGCAGTTTATTTAAGGTTAATTCACAGTTTTTTTTACATCATATATTCACATTATGTCATTGTATTTTAATGAAATAGATACAAATAATCTTAAGGTTTACATCTGTAGAGGGGATCTCATGCTATTGATGGCCTAAGAAATATGTGAAGTATATAACCAATAAGATTAAAAATTGATCTAAGAACTGTTCAAAAAACATCATATGTGTATTGGATTGTTTCCAGCCTTGCCTTAGCCTACCATCCCTTTAATAAATGAATGATGATGATCTTAAATAATCACATCGTGTCTTGAGTGTATTTTAACCTTAAGAATACATTGTCTAATGGTGGCTGAGCCAGCAACCCTTTACAAGAGATGGTGTTGGAAATACATGAGGATTTTCTGTTCTTCCTCCAATATTTCATGTGGGAACATTAAGCCCCAGACAGCAAACATCCAACTTGCTATCATTTTTGTTCTAATTATAATATGAAAGGTGCAGAGGCGACCTGAAATGTATGCACGGGGATGGAACGGTTGCTTGTGCGTGTCACACTGATGCAATAGCAGCGCGGAGACCTGTGCGCTTCCACCCATGTACCCATCATGTCCAATTTTTTTTTTCCCCGATAGATATTAAAGTCAGCGCGTATGTGCAAATACTGTTTGAAAACAGAAGTTTAATGGTTATTGTAATGAATGTTGACTTAGCAGATCAGAAAGGCAGGAGGAAGGAAATGCGAGAGATCCTGAGAGAAGCAGAGGCTTGTTTGGATGCTCGGATGTCGCCGGGTTTTCACGAGGAGGAATGATTTGGGGAAACATGATTATTTTTTCCCCTCTGCTTTTCTTCGTACACAGGGGAGTCGTCTGCTACAAGAAGGCAGGGCGCTCCCCCGACACGCATCATTAGAAGGTTTTTTACAAGCGACAAGCAGGCTATTTGGCTGTCATTGGGATTGTTTGAAGAGAATATGTTTCTACACCATACTCCAGGGAGCCCCACATCAGGAAAAAACTAGATCACCCTTGAGCACTTGACACTACTGTTATGCATTTGTCAATATTAAGGCTAAGAGGTTGGACCAGTGTGTGTAAATTGGGAGTTTGCAGCCGTTGCTCGCCTCAAATGTGAGTTGACCTTTAACCTTGCGTGTCACTCATTCACTTGGCTTGTTTTTGCTAATTGCGGGATTTCTGCCTCACCAGTGCCGCAGAGTCAAACGGGATTAGTGTGCCAATACATGTACACCTCAATTAGCATTTTAGCAATTTGGATGCAGTGCGCAGACCCCAGGTGACAATGGGGTGTCTTGGCATCAAATGTACATACCAAACAACTTAACTTTATTAACGCTTGAGTTGTAGGGCGGGATGATATTTGAAAAAGAAAAAAAAAACTGACATTGCTGTATTATTTTTTCTGTGATGCATAGTTAGCTATAGTTTGGTATTTCCAAGAGAACAGATGACACTAATAGCTGTGTTTCGAGAGAAGGATTTATATTTGGCTAAGTGGGCTAATTTAGTCGGGTAGTATGTCTTCACCTAAATAAAAAAAAAACAAAAAACTTTTTAGCCACGTTCATACTACTGTGAACAAAATGTGGAACCCGTGTTCTATCTGAGATTAGTCGCAAATTATGGGCGAAATAATGAGAATGATGGAAGTGAGAAATAATAATAAATAAATGAAAGCTGTCTGAGTTACATACAATGTGTTAATTTGCCTTACTTGATGTTGCACATCCTATAATGTGAATACTCTGCATGTGCACATTGCATTAACGACACTGAAATGATACAATTCCGTAGCTGTGTGTGGTGGCTATAAAAAACAAAAAAAAACAAAAAAAGAATCTCTGTGTAAAATAAACTACACAAGACAGCAGTAAAATGTGAAGTGGCACATTGTGCGGACATGATGGACTGTCATATTCTGAGCGCAGCCCATAATGCAACCATCACTGGTCCAAAGTGCAGGGTGTGCGCAGCGTTTACAATTGAAATGAGGCAGAGTGCAGGCATAGAGATCCTCATTATATCATTTCCCCGAGGGCTGAGGGCAGCGCTTCAGTTGGGAAGGAGAGAGACAAGTGCATCCTCGCTGTTCCACAAAGACAGAGACAAGTAACAGTTTGGTTTCAACACCAATCTCCAAATGGCTTTTCAACAGCGAATAGAGAGCAACACAGTGGGGGGAACGGCGCAGACATTTGTGTCGGTGTCTGCGATTCTGGTTCATTTGTCTGCTGTTCACCATGGGCGAAACAGGCAAACATGGCACACGGGTCACATCTGATTCCCCATCGGAGACGAGACGGTGAGAGGATGGCAGCAGCGCCAGGCAGCGTTGCAGCACTCCGCCGTGTCCAAAAGTATCTGCATCAGTGGTGCTGATTGTGAGGCACCCGCTGGCGCTGTTTAGATAGTTTGACTACATCAAGCTCCCTTCCAGACGGCTCTTACTGGTGCGATTAGAGGAGGGTGAAGATGAAAGGTGTTCGGTGTATTTTTAAAATTGTTGATTTTCCGTGTAATGATAGCTGGTGCAATTAAGCGCTGGCTTGAGGCTCTGCATGTCCTTGCGAGAGGGGGGGGGGGAAAAAAAATCTCAATTATTTGTGTGTATGTGTGTAATTGAGCCCGAACGCCTGTGTCTGCTTATGCCCATGCTTCAGATATGTTTTGCACAGGAATATTAGAATTTTAATTGAATGCACCAAACGCATTTGTTAGCATTGCGTCCTGTAAATGTAATTACTTGCTTGACACATGTGACACACGCCGACCTCGAGTCAATGAGACCTCCATTAAATTACCTGCTATTTATAAGAAAAATAAAAGACCCATTAGGGAAGTTAGGTATTGGAACTAGTTTGTTAAAATACAATCAAAAGAGGTTTTTTTGTTTTTTTTTTGTTCTTTTTCTAAAGATTGCAATGGTGTTGCTAAAAGTGTGAATGTGCTGTAAACGAGTCAGCACCAGCCTCCTCATATGTACTGAAGTGAACGCGCCTGACAGCAAATGTTTCCTCTTGGATTGAAACATAAGCCAGCGTTTCCATTGTTTTCCGAGCTATAGCGTTCACAGTATGGGTGACGGGACATTTTGTATTCGTCCGCGTGTAAATAGGTGGAGGGTCGTACATACGGCGACGGATGGCGTGGGGAGGGGCAAAAAAACCTGTAGGCGAGATTGTCAAAAGGGCTAAATTTGCCACGAGAGTAATTGTGCTGTTCCATGACATTCACTTCTGCTAAATGTAATCACTTTAAATAATGTCAGTGACATCTTGTGAAGTATTTGGTGGAAGAAAAGGCACTATGTAGGGCAGGCATCTTAGTGTGTGATCCCGACTGTCTGTGCGTTATCTTCTCTTTCATTAGAGATGAACAGCCTGGGGTGGGATTGGTGTGTGGGGGGGGTTGGGGTGGCGGCGGCGGCGGCAGAGGCTGTGTGTGGATGCAAGGGGGTGGGCAGTGGGTACGGGAGGGGGTGGCTGCACTGGAAATGGTAAATAGGATTATAAAGAGGGCTCCAGTGTTGCCTAGAAGACAAAAGTGACTGATGATTAGCTTAATATTTGTTGCACAATGCAACACTGGCTGAACATTGTGAACCTTTATTGCTAGTGCCAGGCAGTTTCAGCGAGCATTTCATCACACCCAACTCCGGCCCTGTGAAATCCCTTGTAATTTTACAAACAGTCAGTGCGGTAGAGAAGGAAAGGGGGGGGTAAAAAAAAAAAAAAAGAGAGCACGTGTTGTCGGCGGCTGCCTGATGTGCCTTCTGTACCTTGAGGCACGGCGCTGGAAAATTCAGTGTGAACTTTCGACTCTTAAATGCTAAAATGCGACTGATTTGAGATGATAATAGGCGCCCTAATAGAAGCTGATCCTTTGCAATGGCTCGGAGTCTTATAGCACACAACTGTAATGCAATGCGAGTCGACAGTCAGGAAGAGGAGAGAAAAAAAAAAAGGAGAGAGGCACAGATAGCAAACGATAACACAACACATAACCCTCCTTGCTGGCTGAGAGCGAAACATGTCTGGTATTGCTCTGCTATGTATCAGGGTCGGTCGGAGGTAGCGGCGGATCGGAGACGGGGCAGCAGACAGTAAGTGGAGTTGGCAGTGTGAGGATCCAGGCAAAGGGGGGCTTGACGGTGTAAGAACGGAGCTGACCCCCCCACCCCCCACACACACACACACACACACAGGCCTCCACGATCCACAAATGGACAGAGGGACGGGACAGGCCCCGAGTCAGAGACCTGCTCAAGGTTGACAAGAGCCGGGGTCAACCTTCAGCGAGCCTGGCTGTAAACAAGCTGCTGGAGGAAAGCTAAAGGACTGGAGTCAGGAGTGCTTCCATGGTAGTGCTCCGCTGATTGCCATGCTGAATCTGCCGCAGAGATTTGATCGCTGCCTCAAAGGAGAAGCTCTTTTAAGAACCCAGTCCGTGTTCGCTGTAGCCGTCACCTACACGCACAAGTGGTCCGCACGTATAGCAAAGAGTCCCTGCAAGGGATCTTAAAGATGTATGTGGGTTGTTTATGTTGTTATCTGCACCACTTTATAATAAAAAAGAATAGTTTCAACTCGAGTTGTTGTGTTTACAGATAACCCAGAGAACGGCTGTTTTAAAAAAAAAAACGATAAAGTTTTTCAATTTTTTTTTTTAAATCATGTGAGCATCAACAAACTAAGTCCTGTGCATTGTCCTGGGAGGAAAGTGGAACCTCATAGCCAAGGTATAAATATTTTAATACCTTGATACCTAAATACCTAACAACACCTAAATAAAACCAAAAATTAGAGTATAACTATAATAATATAGACAGTTGAAAACAGTACAACAGTTTGACAGTTCCATGAAACTTTTTTTTACATTGATATTATTCAGAATTAGGCAAAAGTTGAAAAACAAACAAGTGTGTGTGTGTGTGTGTGCGTG
>JAPTHA010000019.1:19904781-19921532 GCA_029814585.1 Gymnapogon annona | reverse complement strand
GTTAAGATATTTAGTGTCTGTGGACACCATGCAAGATAGAGGTAAAAGTGCTAAAAATTGATGAATAACCTTAGACAAGGAAAAAAACCCAAACATTATGAGAGTTTCTTCTACCCTATGTGGTTTGGAAGATATTGCCTTTATAACCCTTTTAAAAGTCAGCTCAAAGTATGTGTCCACAAATGAGGACATCATGCATAACAAGGTTAAATGAAACAAGACAAATGGTGTATATGTTAGGGTAATTGTCATCAAGTGTGGAATCATGGGACTTTACGCCCAGACAACCTACTGAATTATGTTTTATTTGTACAATATTATAGCTATATACTGTATGTTCATACTGTTATTTTATCATAATGAAATAGCCACATGTAACATATTGTTCAACACAAGCTATATTTACCTTGGTCATATTTTTTTCACATCATAAACAATGATGAAATATTAAACAGTCAATGTCAGGAGGGTACATATAGATATCACAATTCGGCCAAAAATATGACTGAGGTAAAACTGCTATGATGCTAACGATGTGCTAACTGTTAACATTAGGTGAGTCAGTCCATGTAATGGTAAGTTTGGAATGAATAATATCTGTCCAACCTGCTCCAGCCATACAGTCCTCTGTCAGATCAGTCATTGTTAGTCGTCCCAGAGTTATGGAAGCTGAGAGATGACAGGGCGTTTTGGATCGCGGTCCCCAAATTATCGAATGAACGACCTTTGCACATCAGGCAAGCAGACCATTTGTGCTGTTAAATCCTCTCTTAAAACATACTTTTTTCTTTTTGGCTTTTAACTCTTTGTGTGATGTTAGCTTTGATTGTCTTAATGTACGTGTCTCTATCTGCATAGTTCGTATAGATAAGGTCTGGTATTATCATGTCTGGGTTTTGTCTTGTCTGGACCTTTCGTGCCTTTATTTGTTTTGTTTCATTCTGTTTTGTCTTGTCTTGTGCTCTTTGGTCTTGTTTTGCTTGTGTTGTTTTGGCTGTCGCCTCTGGCCCTGTTAGTGGTGGTTACATGTGATTGTTTTGTGGTGTAATGTTGTCTAATGAAAAATATATATTAACAAAAAATGTGTATGTTAATGGAGAATTACTTTTATTGGTTTTGTTCATCTTTTGTCATTCATTCATTGCTTTTATGTCTGTGTACATCACTTTGGCCAACTGTGTTATTTTTAAAGTGCTTTATAAACATAATTGGCTTGGCTTTTAGATTTTTTTTTCAATGCGGAAATGTTTTCTTTGTTGTTCAATTTCCAGAGAACAAGCTCTTCTGTCCGCCCTGAAGAATTGACCACAAGACAAACATGCAGGGAAATCAGCTCAAAGCAGGATGACACAAAGGCCGGAATGAGGTCCATGAAGTCCTGCGCAGGTAAGGATAAGTGTTTTAAAACCATCTTTAAATTGCAAATGCAGCTGGTGGAGGAAAAATTGGCACAGGATCCGGATTTTGTGGTTGTGGTTAGGATTCTGTGTAAAAGGGTTACGAACACTTTGCAGGCTGTTGATGGATGACCGCAGTAGGCCGGGCAAAAAAAAAGGAAAATTACAGCAATCAAGGCTTGATAAAATGAACCTACTCACTATCAGTTTGAGCAGCCACCTGCCCTTGGATCTGCACCCAAGGGTCACGGTGCCCCGGGAAGCTTGTAATTACTCAGTAACACAGTAGGTTCTCACCAACAGTTGTTAAACTACAGTGGGTGACTTTTTCTCCCACATAAATCACATAACAAATTTACAGTTCGGTTTTTTAAAACAGGTGGATTTTCTTAAAATAGCCTGGGCACTGTATTGGAGGAGTAATTGTCGGAGACTATTTTCAGCTACGGATTAATCTGTTGAGTGTTTATTACATCAGCCGAGACAGGGATGTTGTGCCAAACCCAGTAGGAACTGCTGGTAAACCAACACGTTAACTGTGGTTTATATGAAACGATTAGAGCTGCAGCTACTGATGAATATTGTAAGATTCAAGTCAATATTTTTTTTCAAATAGGAAAAGTACTAAAATTCTGGGGAAAAAACACCACGAAATACAACTGGTCCCTTATCCCAGAATCAAATGAAACAATAACCACAGAATGCAATAAACATTAAATGATAGATAGATAGATAGATAGATAGATAGATAGATAGATAGATAGATACACCTTTATTTGTCCCACTCGGGAAGATTTCAGGTTACAGCAACACACACAAGACAAGACACACACAAGAGATTCTGAAAATTTGAGCCATTCCTAAGAATATAAATATATAAATATAAATAAAGAAAAGAACAGATTGAATGCAACAAAAAGATGCAACAATAAAGAGACATTGTCAATTGTCGCAGACATAAAAAGACATATCTATATTGAAATAATAGTATAAAGGTGTTTATGAAAATGTTTGTAGATATGAACAACAACAAACACGTCCTATGACATCTACTAACAACACTAACTGCTTTCTTCCTGTGCATCAAAATAACCGTCTGTGTGAAACACAACAGTGGAACCAATGTGTAGCGGTGGTGAAATTAATGGCAACCAAGCTTCGATCCAGAACATTTTGTATTTTCTTGTTGATTAATCGATGAATCATTTCAGCTCTAGTTGGGAACCAAAGTCATTAACTGGTTTATATGAAACAGTCAGAGCTGCAGCTACTCATTATTTTTTATAAGAATCGAATAAACAATTTTTAAAACAGAGAAAAAATTTACTAAAGTTATGAAAAAAAAAACCTCCACAAAATACAACCTGTCCCTTATTCCCGAATCAAATGAAACAACAATCACAAAGTGCATAAGCATTAAATGATATCTAAGACATCTTTATATAGAAATAACAAAAGTTTAAAGGTGTGTATAAAAGTGTTTATAGATGTGAACAACAACGAAATCACATAACATCTACTAACGATATGTGCACTGTATTCTTCCTGTGCATCAAACAGTGGAACCAATGTGTGGCGGTGGTGAAATTAATTACACAAAGCTTAGATTCTGAAAAATTTCAACTGTAGTTGCAAACCAACTCATTAACTGTGGTTTTTATGAAACGAGTAAAGCTGCAGCTAGTCATTATTTTTGTCAAATTGAGTAAACAATTTTTAAAATCAGAAAAAAGTATTAAAATCGTAGGAAAAAAAACACCTCCAAATACAACCTGTCCTGTATTCCAGAATCAAATGAAACAATCCCAAAGCATGTAAACATATAGATAAAAGGCATCTATATAGAAATAACAACAGTATAAAAATCTTTATAGATATGGACAACAAGAAACAAGTCATGTGAGGTCTACTAACAACACTAACTGCATTCTTCCTGTGCATCAAGATTACTGTCCGTGTGAAACACAACTGTGGAACCAACGTGTAGCGGTGGAGAAATTAATGGTAACAAAGCTTCGATTCCGAAAATGTTTTATTTTCATGTTGACTAATCGATTAATCATTTCAGCTCTTGTTGCGAACCAACTCATTAACTGTGGCTTATATGAATGCAGCTACTCATTATTTTTGTAAGAATCGAGGAAACAATTGAGGAAAAAAAGTACTAAAATTCTGAAAGAAATAAAACAAAATAAAATAAAAACAAAATACAACTTGTCCCTTATTCCAGAATCAAATGAAACAACAACCACAAAGTGCACGAGCATGAAATTATATATAAGACATATTTATATAGAAATAACAATAGTTTAAAGGTGTGTATAAAAGTGTTTATAGATATAGACAACAAAGCTTCAATTCCGAAAATGTTTTATTTTCTCGTTGATTAATCCATGAATCATTTCAGCTCTCATTGCGAATCAACTCCTTTGTATCAATTGTGGTTTATATGAATTATAGAAAGGGTCTGTGCACAGACTTCTGGACTTCTGTGTGCGTTGACAGATTTAGCAGCAGGCGCGCTGTGGTACGAGCACATTTACATGAGAGTTAGCCGTCCTGACCGGTGATAAATTGAAGGAGTGACATGATCGCTGGCTCAATTATTGCAGAGATAAATGTGGCTGTCGTCTGACTAGAGGAGAATGGGTTAAAAAAAATAAACTGGTGCTCATCTGTGTTCATCATCTCATCAACACACCGGGGTCCTATGGCGACCATGTCCCAGGCAGACAGACGCTTTGTCAAGAGTTTTAATTAGTAATGGGGAATCTACAGATGGAGGGGGTCGTCTGGGAGTCAATGGACACGTGACAGTTTTTTGGAGCTGAAACAGTCGATCACTTCATCGACTCCAATCGATTAAAAAAAAAACAACAACAAAAAAAGTCAGTTACAATTTTCCTCAATCGAAGTATTGTTTTCTTAATTTAGCTTATTCTGATGTACATGAATGGATGGATAGATGGATAAATATAGTAGATACATGGATAGATAGATCAATGGATGATAGATAGATCGATGGATGATAGATAGATTGATGGATAGATGATAGATCGATGGGTAGATGATAGATAGATAGATAGATAGGTAGATAGATAGATAGATAGATTGATTGATTGATTGATTGATTGATTGATTGATTGATTGATTGATTGATTGATTGATTGATTGCTCGCTCGCTCGTTCGTTCGTTCGTTCGTTCCGGATTAAAAAAAAAGCTAATTTTCCTTTTGTCAGGGCTTTAAAACAAAGTTTAAAAACTCACATTCAGGCATCAACAATGCTCCCACATGTCAAAACACAGTACCACAAATAAAAACATATCAAAACACATAAAATGTCTAAGAATACTAAAAACACAAGACGCCATCGACAGTCATCGTGAGCGTAGAAGAGATGACCCACAAGAAGGCAGAAAATGTCTTAATGCTTATTTTTCTTCATTGTAACCATCACTTACTCCTTTAATCTGTTCGTTTTCACACAAACATAAAAAAATATTTGGCAATATTTTTTTTAAATTTAATTTCATTACATCTTAAGACTGGAGTGCACATTGTTGGTATATGTCATGTGACTTCTTTGCTGTTGCTTGTAGATATTTTATATATACTTTTAAGTCAGTGTTATTCACATGTAGATATTTTTATTTGCGCCTTTACTTTTATACTTTTTGTGGTTGTTGTTTCAAGGTTTTGTGGACTAAAGGACAAGTTGTTTGTCATTTTCTCACAAGTTAATTTCACATTTTCACAAATCATTTTTCCTGTGTATTCAAATAATCCTTTAATAAAACTGAGGAAAATAATCAATGGGTTAATCAATTTACAAAAACAATCAATAGCTGCGGCTGTAAAGTGTTGTCCGTGTGGTAAAAGCAGTAGTTTCTTAATTGTGAACGCTCCAGTGCTGTGTGAGTCTGTTAAAGCATGTTTTCCTGCTCAGTGGATTTTAAAACGAGCTGGTGTTTCCTGTTCAGAAAAGGGAGAGACTGAAGCCGCCAGCGGTGACACACATGCTTGCGTTATTATTATTTCTGATGCATTTAATATCCTCGGTTTAAGCTTTGAAGACACTCTTTGGGGAATATTGAATCTAACCATTCTCTCTTGCCCTCAATTCCTCTCTCAGACAAAACTTTGTTAATTAGCCTCATACCTATAGGCAGAGTTTCCATTTTCTGACTGTTTTTTTTTTCTTTTATTTTTTTCCTCCCTGATATTAAAGATGCTGCTGACTCTTCCCTCTCTGCCTCTTCCTCCTCCTCCTCCTCTGTTGTCTTGTTATCCGAGTATGCCATTGGCGGTTTTAAGATGCAAATTCGGTCCAAGCATTTTCCAGCATCCTCCCATACCGTTAATGGTTGTGGCCCGCGGTTGGCCCCCTGAAGCCGGCTGAAGCGGAGTCTTCAACGGTTCTGAACGTCTCCTTAAGGCCCTCTTAGCCCAGTCCACACCAGCGCTGTCTTGTTAGGAGTGATCTCGGCACCCTTGTTCTGGAGTAGTTCAAAGTCTCCACAAATCCTGCTGTCAAGTCAAAGTTAGACATGGGACCTTTTAGAATGTATTTTAGAAATCAATAGGCTTTTCGAAGCCCCCCCCCCCACCAGACTTAGCTCTTATTTTATACCCTATTCTTGAAACACATTCCTTCACTGACTGAATACGTTTTCATGATACTTGTATTTTTTAAGTTGACATGATTAAACCCTTCTTTTAAAAACTAGTAGTAACTTATTCATTTCACTAATATCTGTTTTAACACAATACATAACGTCCCCTCCCTCTCTTTAATTATATCCGTATCTGAAACATGCATTACACACACACACATGGACATACACATGTAACTTTTGCTAAATTGTACCAAAATAGGGACGAGCTGTATGTAGACTGTATATATTGAATCAGTATTGTGCGTCTGAAGAATGTCAGGCATTGTGACTTCTGCAATATTTCTAGGATGGAAAAGTCATCACTTAATGATCTAATTATGAATGTAAACTCAAAGGCTGGTTATATTTAGCTATTGTTTTTGACTGTTGCACAAAAACTCATTCAACTCATTCAGAAATGTAGTTCTGACAGTGTGGAACATTCACCTCTTCCGTGTTTGATATTTCTGTATATCACGATATTAGTGGAAACCCTTGTTAGTATTAGGCCATTCCTTGTTATTGTGAATAACATTTAGAAGACCAGGACATAGGACGGGGGGTGTGTGTGTGTGATTTTATGCACTCATAATAACATTTGTGCGTCTCTTTCCCCTGAACACCTTTTTATTTGGGCTAACAATCCTAGTAATTTAGTATTAGTATTGCTCTGCTGCATCTGACTTGACTTTGAAACCTTTAGCTGAATGAACATGCACCAAATAGTTGACTGTCTTTTGAATAATTACATTTTCAGAGCTTTGATTTGCCTCTGACTTTAAGAATATGAAGCGATAACCCCAGGCTATGTGATTCGCACTAAAGGACTGCTTTACATTGCCAAGGGGGTAATGCAAGGTTCTCCCCCATCACACAAACGGATGTTATTCACAACAATATGCAAAGCGCTATCACCTGGGACTCTCAAAAGGAAGTAGACTTTCAGCATTAAATCACTGGAAAGTCATTATTCAAAAGAAGTTCTACATTTTGTTTTCATAGCACACTAAAACACATGATTTATCTCCATTGAATAGATAATCTGGTATCATATACTATAACCCTGGGGTTGTTTTATTTTCTAGTGAATCATATCACTATATGCATAGGCTGCCGCGTGACCGGTGTTACCAGTAAAGTATTTTTGTGTGTGTGCATGTGTGTGTGCGTGTGTGTGTGTATCTGTCTAATATAAGTACAGAAAGTCAAAAGTCTCTGCTGCTCACAGCGCTGAAAAAAAATGCAGACCTTTTAAATCCTTTCTTGCCTCAGTGGCTCCGAGTATCACTTTGCAAAGTGCTGGTCAGATTTGTCTTTGGGCAATTGTGTGTAGAAGAGGTGCATTTTGCAACCCTTGATCCAGATATATAGAGCGAGTGGCAGAGGGGAGAGCCGCGTTTGAGTGAGCCGTTTCTTGTGATGCTGCACCCAGGCAAGGCTTTAACAATGCTGTAAAGCATAATGACAGCCCCTCAGAACAGCACCATGATCACAGGCAGTAAAACTATGCAGATGGTGGCAGATGATCAGTGCCGTGTGAACAGAATATAAATGACTGCGGCCCAATAGAGTGAACCGTGTGTCCCGCTAGGACAAAGGCGCAGTAATGGCCGCCTCTGGGATAATACATAGCCTTCTGCTGTTGCCGCTTTTATGGCGGCAAACTTTTCATTTGTGCAAAGTTATTGAAGTTATTTTCAGAAAGCTGCAAAAACCAACAGTGTGCTCATGTCGCCCATTAAATCCCATATGAAGCGTAAGTGTGCTCCCATTGTATGTCCTATATCTGTTAATACAGCTGGATATTTACTGAGGCAATTCGGGTTAAGTACCTTAGATACACAGCAGCGTCCCAGCTGGGATTCCAACCTTCTGGTCACAAGTCTGGTCTTTTAAACATCCCTGCTAATTGGGCTGTGGGTAGATTTCAGAAAGTGTTGAGGAGAAGCGTCTCTCCCCTGGTTATCGGCTCCAGACACAAAGTTTGATCACACAACTCTGCAACGAGAGGATTCTGTTATGTTTACAGGCATTTTATGTAAAGGCCTTTAACTTTATTTGTTGGAATTTGAGTTTATACTTTCATCTTCTACAGTGGATGGTGTCCAGAGGATGAATCACAAGACATTTAGAGCTGACGTTGACTTAGACTGGCCAACTGACGGAATGTCTTCATGTGTGGTGGTTAACAATAACAAGTCGGGAACAATATGTTTGAAACATCCTAATGACTCCTAATGACTCCCTTGACTTTTTCTGTAGTACAACAACCATGGTTTTTGATTGAGGTAGAATGCTTAACTATTGACTGAATCCATTGAGTAAAAATATCAAAAGCTTTCTCAAAATTGGTTCAGCGTTTCAATGGTTTATGCTGTAAATATAAATTCCTGGTCATAAAAATGACATTTTGTGACTTACAGAATCAGAGTGTGTATGTTTTGGATTGTAAATTGGTGAAAAAGCATCCGAAGAGGAACTCTTCACTGTATGATTTGCATTTTTCTCAATTTCTATTTTCTTTACAGGAAAGTACAGCCTGGTTTGCGGATGAATTGATTTCGCTATTAGCTACAGTTTTTAAGTGATATTTTTCCACCCAATATTGGATTCATTGCTCTGAAATTTTATACATATCATTGATAAGAATGTGTAACTCAACCTAAAATGAAGCACTGGTTCAGTTTATCCTTAAACACAATGAAAATGTTTGTCATTAGCTTCAGATGAACCTGGTAAACATTCTACATTATGTAGCTGTTGGTGTGACCACAAAGCTTTACAAAACCACGATCTGTACCGTAGCATTTTTTATACCACAATAAATAAAAACTAAAATACTCTTTCACTTCCAGTTTACTAAACCCTATTAAATATTCATTGCTATTCATCTTATAATGTTTTGTATTGGTTCTGTCCCTTCCCTTTCTACAGCTGTATATGGCTGTAGCTGACCATATCCACACTGGGATTGGTCAGTCACATGGAGTGAATCCAAACAAAAGCCACGTTTGTCAATGGAACAGGCCCGTTGTGAATGAGAATGCACGACATTAGTGTGCCACAAAAGCACGTGGCAGAAATGGGTCAACATATTTTTGATACTTGAATAAAGCAATAGCCTGCAAATCAAGCTGACATCCATTTTTTCCTCATGTTAAAAGCTCCGTAACAAGTCCCCACTTAACTGCTCTATTCTGTCCTCAGGTTAATGACTTCTGGTCTAATAGGATGCCTTGTTTAGATGGATATCAGTTTGCTCATTGTTAATAATTTGTATTGGTTTTGAATAGCTATAAAAGAATGAATCCTTCATGTATTAATCACGGCGCACCTTAATGGAGTATCTTCTACCAGGAGGCTGCTGCTGGCAACTCCGAATTTGTTGTGTAATTCATGCCACGGTTTCTCTCCCGTTGTTATTCTGTTGTGTAATCACTATCACTGTGCAGATATTTGTCTCAATTTACTGACAGTAGATCTGAGACGTTATTGGGTTGACATTTCTATTTGTATTTTTACCTTGTCTTTGACTGTCATTTTTCATTTCTC
The DNA here is from genome assembly GCA_029814585.1 of Gymnapogon annona. Taxonomy (NCBI): domain Eukaryota; kingdom Metazoa; phylum Chordata; class Actinopteri; order Kurtiformes; family Apogonidae; genus Gymnapogon; species Gymnapogon annona. The sequence goes on along the minus strand of JAPTHA010000019.1, from coordinate 19,911,926 downwards.
TTCAGTTTAAGTTTTAGCAGTGTCATAGTTTCGCGTCGATCCAGGCATTGTAATTATTTTTTGAGTCTGTTAGACTATTTGATGTTATTCTTAACACATGCCCCTCAACCAATCCAAAAATAACAATATAGAGTGGGTCAGTCAATAGTCAATTCCATTAGATTTTATTGTAGACAATTTAGACTTGACTTTACATATGCAGCACTTGAGCAAAAACTAATCTCATTAACACTAGTTAAAAAAAGGTCCCCTAAATAAAAGTTCACTCTCAACAACAGTCTAGACAGCTAATTGATTATTTGTGAATATTCCCAGTCTTTGTTGCTTTAATTTTTTATTTTTGTTGACGGGTATTGTGATGAAAGCTTTGATTTGTGGCATTACAACTGGTAGAGGAAATGGTAAAAAAAAAAAAAAAAAAAGCAGACTTCACTTGTGGTTGTATTTAGTTTTATAGTTCACGTTTCATTGTATTTTAATACAGTTCAAAAACATTTTATGCTTATTTTTTGCTAAATTATTTTCCCTGCGCTAGTTTTGGTTTGCTCTTTGTTGTGAATGTAAAGCCTGCAGTGGATGCATGTTGAAGGTAGGTCTGGGGGACAGTGTGTGACCCCCACAGCTGGCTCACTTTGTACACTATATTTAGAGCATCCTGAAGTGTGTGATGCAGCGTTAGGACACCCTTTAACCTCTGGATCTTGACTGAACTGTGTATAATTGGTTGGTCAGCTCCTTTGCTAATTAGTGTAGCATTAATGTGCGCGGCCCAGGGCTAGCATGGTGCCACAGTTGCCGGGGGATTGTGGGGGCTGGCATGGCTCTGTGGAACAGCCACCATTAACAACGGCCCGTGGGCAGCCTGCTGGGAGGTGAGAGCGCTGCAGACCCAGTCCGGTCCCGGCTCATGATGAAGGCTCGGAGCTCCCTCGGACCTACATCTTCAATGTCCTTGTGAAGGAGCACTGATGCAGGCAGCAGCCACATTACGGCGGCTCCTCTGTGATGTGTCGCTCTGTAAACTCATGACAGGCATGCGACCCCTGCCACTCCTCAGCAGGCCGCCCCCGGCGCCGGCAGGCTGCCGTTGAACGGTGACTGATGTTGGCATGAGCCACAATGCCAAGTGCCCTCGCCCGTGTGTCCAATCATGGATGTTGATTTCAATTAGCTCAATCACATGCTCCAATACTGACCTCGGTCATTGTGGGGCTTTGTCTTTAGTTGTGTGGGGTTTTTTGGGGGGTTTGTTGTGGTTTTTCTCCTTTTTCCGCATTGTCTCAGATTTCCCTCAGCAAACAGGGTCAAACTGTTCGGCGTTTACTGTATGTGGCTTCTGGTGATGGTGGTGAATCAGTGTTGATGTTGGCCAAGACATTTCAGCTGTGGCCTGCCATGCCTTGTTGGTCATCAGGAGGTGGGGTAAAGGGGCAGGCAGGGGGGTTGGGCTAATGATGTAAAAGCTACCCTGATAATCAGTCTGAACAGTGGTTGGTCCTGATGGCTGGTGGCGGCCTGGTGCTGCGGTGATTGATGCTGGCCTGTGCTTCCATACACAGCTCTGCCATGTGGACCCCGCTGTGTAAACACTGTCACTGCGGTGAATCTCTTAGTTCCTTAAAGCCCAGATCAGTGGCACGCTTTGTAATCTGCAGCAGCGACCAAAAGGAGGCCTGGAGTGGGATTACAGGACTCGTGATTACAGGACTTGTGATGTCACCGCACCGCGTTTAAGGATTTTAACGGACATGAAATATAGCTGAGGATCAGTAATAATGTAACGTTACTTATTCTGGACACCTTTACTTTGTCTGTTGTGTCTTTTTTTTCCCAAAGGCACAGGCTCTGTCTGTGTTTTACAACCTTTTATCATGCCTCACTCATGAATTTCTTTGCAACCAGAGCCCATTGTCTGAGGCCCAGTGGGGGGAGGCCATTTCTTTAAATATCCTCAATGTCACTGAAATGCAGCGTAGGTCGGCTCTGGGGCCTGCAGACCAGAGCAGTGCTCCTCGCTCCTTATTCCATCCCAAATGCTGAGCTCACAGTCAGAGATAAGTGCTTCTCCAGAGATGGCCCCTCGCCTCAAATTGCCTTCCACATCTGTGTAAGAATGTCCACAATGTACATGTTTAACATGTGACCATTAATCACAGGAAGACAGTCAATTAAAGCCATCAGAGCCACAGGGGCCGGAGCCAGAAGCCTGTGCCGGCACCATAATACACAGACACATCAGAGGACACTTTCTACTTTTAGCGCGGTTGCAATTAATCAACAATTTCTGTAATATGCCTGTCCGTGACGGGGATGCTGTCCACTGGACCACGGACTGACCTCCAACATTGTGAACGGTTCCTCGTAACCTGTGAGTCCATAGTGTCAGGGGGCTGCAGTCTGATGGTTGATGTGCTTTTGGTTTTTTTGTAACTCTCACCTAAATGCCTTATGTCATCGCAGTGTGCATTGTAATAGGCTGGCAAAATTCAGCGTGGTTATTTTCTATCATTTATCACATTTATTTTGTGAGAAATTCTTCTACTTCTGTCATTTATCCTATTTTCCTTAACTATACATTAATGAATACTAAGTAGATCTTTGTTCCTTTATCTTTCACATATCTTCCACAAAATATTGTGGTCTACACTTGGCTCTATGAACCACTCTGTCATTCATGTTTAGTTCATAGTGGATATATTGATCCTCTCCAGTTTTAGAGTTTAAGTTGTATTCAACCACTATAAGTAATTTTCTTAAAGTTTCTAAAGTGTAATAACTTTCACTTAAGAGTTTGCATGCCCCAATAAATTCTGATCCTGTGGACTAATACCAAAATATTTGTCAACTTAATAATTATGTAAAATTGTTTTGTTCAAATATTTTTCATCCTTTCATGTATTATTTATGTTAGCTTACACTTGTTAGCACTTGAGTTCCTTTTATCTTAATTATATTATAATGCACGCTTTGCATTTACGTAGTTATTTCACCAATCTATGCATCTGATGTTACAAATACTGTCATCTGCAACATATTAAAGAACTTTATAGATTTCAAAGAATTAGCAGAAAATCAATTAACGCATGAACGAGGATTCGTATCTGATTCAAGCTAAATGACCACTACTAACTGCGTCCTCATTTAGATTAAGCCTTTCCTATAATTAACTGATACTAGCTTACTAATTCGCCGCTAATACTAGTCCTTTATTTGCTATTTACTGCATGATAATGTGAATCCATTCTGTAATACTAATGCAGCCTAATGCCATGTAGCATCAGTGGGATTATTCAAAGTAGTACTTAAATACACTTAATTTAATAAATGTGTCCAGTTGCGTTACAGCATTTTAATGTGTGGAACGTGTCTGAAGAACCAAATTTGTTGCTCATTTGAATGATTCATTTGTAAGTAATAAATAATGGAGCTCTACACCTAAAATCAACTATAGCGTCAACGTTTAACAACTGTTGTCCTCATAGAAAAAGATCTCTTTAAGGTCATCAGAAGTGCAGCCTGGTCTTTTATTCTCTCTTTCTATCTGTCAGCGCTGCCTTTGTCATGGACACAGGCTATAGATAGAGTTGTCAAGATGGACCTGTGGGTCAGAGGGTCGGGGAACCTCTTCACTTGTGTTGACCTCCAGACAGACAGATTTATACACTGTCAGGGCTGCATCGCGAGCCTCCACGCTGCCTCCACCGCCGCGCCTTTTGTGATCAGACCCCACTGTAATAAAGACGTCAGGCTGCGACCCCTGTCAGTCTTCATTTCACTCGTAATTGTCACGATCGCCGCCTAACACGCAGATTTCAAACAAATGCATTAGCCAAATGAGTCGAGGTGAGGATTTTGATGGGTCGCCTCCGTGTCCTCTGTCAGACTGCGGCTGTCTGGGAAAAAAGAAAAAAAGAAAAAAACAACTTGACTGATTTGCCAGTATAATCACAGTAAATTACTTGTAGCTCATTTGCAGATTGTTGTCAGTGAGATGGAGCACAGTTTCCCCATTTGACAGCTTAGTTAGCAGTCCAAGGACTTGTGAAATATCACACTTCTTATTTTTTTTCCAATTTAAAAGCCATGCAGTGACTGTGAGACTGGAAATTGTGAGATTAAGCCGAGGTTCACCTCCATATGAGTTTCCCACTGGGCATATGTCACATTTTTCACGAGTTTAAAGACGCACATCCTTGATTTTTTTATTTTTTTGTGACGATTCGCGCTCTTCAATTATTTGCTATGGAAACAAACCGAAAATTTCTTGTTTAGGAAATAATATATGACCGTTCAAATAAAACAAGTAACTAATTGACAGTTATTATATTCCCACGCGAGCTCAGCTAATCAATACAGGAATTATCCCCGCCCTGGCTTTGTAGCGTTTCCGTCTCTTTTTTTTTTTTTTTTTGTTACCCCATGTGGGTAAACAAGCAGTTGACACAAGTTAATTATTAATTAAACATGAAGCAGAGAGAGGAAAGCACGAAGCAGTCCCTAAAGAGACCTCTAAACAAACGGGGCGTGGAGCAGGTACCCACGCGACCCCGGTCCCACGGGTGCTGTCTGCAGTGAGACTGCCGACTCACTAATGAGCTGTTTGCAGAACTGGGTACACAGTGACAATGACCCCTGACCTTCGCCCACACCGTCTGGGGAACAGCGAGGTTAGAGAAGAAAAACCTGCCCTCCTCTCCGCCGCTTCCTCGCTCTCTGCTCCTGGTCAAACGAGTTTTGTGACTCCTCCGTTTCCTGCTGCGGTTTCTCTCCCTCGGAATGAATCACCGCTGCCGAGGAGCAACAATTCTTTTTCCCTTCACACTCTGCGAAACTGACCCGCGGTGCTTGATAATGTCAGCGTGTTAGGAACTTGATAACACCAGCTCGGCATTGCAATCACTTACATAATTAGTATTATAAAAGGCCATAATAGGCACATTGAAAGACATGACCTTCAGGCACTCCTCCTGTCCTTTTTTTTTTTTTTTTTTTAATTATCTTGATTATAGCGAGTCTTTTTTTTTTTCCCTTTTCACAAGTGTTCTTTATCGTCAGAGAGTATGAGATACTAATGACCAGTTTGACAGTTTGATAGCAGGGGAGAAGCTGTGTGTGTTTGAGTATGCCATCGCGTCGGCCACAGAGCCCAGCGACAGTAAAAACCCATCTAATTAACCCTCCTGGTATGACATCATGTGATTAAATTAAACCACATCATCTCCCTCTGGGTTTGCCTGGAAACAAACCCCAACAATTCATTGGCTAAGCTTTAATTTTCAAACCTGTTTCAAAGGCCTGATGCAAAGATAATTACCAGCTTCATCTCGGGTGGGTTTTGTTCCATCCGCTGTTCATTAATAACGATAAGAGGTTGGAGGTTAAAAACTCATTTAATTGCCTTTATATTAATGACATTATGAATAGCAGGGACTGTAGAGTCTAATTCTGTCCAGTAGTTAGTCTACATGCAGGGCCCCCTGGAGGGCCGCTCATTTTGCCAGAATTACACTACGGCAAAACTAGAATTAATGTGCACCACGCTTTAACAGCGATGACAAACATGCTCTCCAGCAAGGAATTATCTTGAGAAATGGCTGCAGAGATACACACTCGCTCTCTCTCTCTCTCTCTCGCTCACTCTCTCTCTCTTTCTCTCCGTTTTCGCTTCTCTTCCTCGCATAAACATATTCGTGGACAAACACACAAAACACTCGATGAAATTGCATCATGAATCCCCATTTTGTAAACAGAGTCCAGTCAAAACTCATTTGAGATATTCTATTGCCTTTCAGGGCCCCGCTACTAATTAGAGTCTCTTTACCCCCATGTCCTGTAGAGGTGAATTCCTTCCCACCTCTGAAAGACTGCAGCCTGGTCGGCCACTGATGACTAAATTGTACTCTACTTAGGAATAATGATAATGAAAATGCCTTTCAGCCAAGCCATTTCGCCCATGAATATTGCAAAGAGGTAATTTCAGTGAAACGTTGGCATTTTAACTAATTTAAATTCCTGTTCTCTGCCTACTTTTTGGCTGGTTTTTACGGTTTGCTGGAACAGATTTAGTTGTGTATGCGTTATAGCCACGAGAGCCCGACCATACATCTGAATGCTAATTAAACATTTGAATAATCAGCTGAAATAGCAGTTCAGCACAGCGTCAGCTCCTCCGTTGTGTATGTGGAGATAACATCCAAGCGTTTAAACTTGCAATCCTTGTTATTTTTCTTGCTAATTTTTAAGAATACGATTGTGGTTTTTAGGTTTTTTTTTTTTTTTTTGTGGTGCCGAAAACACCTTCCTCTTCTCACACTGAATGAATAAAGTAAAAGTTACTGAATTTGTAGCATAATGATCCCAACTAAATAGCACAAGGAACTTATTAGTTTACAAGTATCACCAGCCAGAAATGAGGCCAAGGGGGGATGATGAATGAGTATATTTCCCCAAGCAAAAGCCTGACCTGGATACTGCTTTCTTCCTCCCTTCCCCAGTGCCAAGTGGGCCACCATTTTTCTCTGGCCTCACACTTAGCCACGGACAGGCTTATTTGGGCCCATGCTAACGGTAGCCGTGACCCGCAGTCTTTCCCGCACCACTTTCTGCCCGCCTCCCCCTGCACTCATCCGAAAATTCTAATCCCTTCGCCAGGGCCCCCGTAATTTGATCAAATAGCATGCACCCTTCCCCACCACTTATTGGCCAATTAAGTCAAGTTCTCACGCAGGGGGTCCAGCTGGCTCGGTGTTATCTGGGGATGAATTGATTGAAGCCATTCCACATCTATGAACCCTACTTTAATGATGTAGGTGATAATACTTGTAATTCTTCTCAGTCAGGGGACTCATGGGCGCAGCTGTTACCGCAGTAATCCTTGTCCTGATACACTGAAGTACCAGCGAGGCATTAATCTGTCTCTCAGATTCTCCTCCACCAGGTTTTTCTCCACCCTTTCCTGCCTTTGCGTTTGTCTCGTAGCTAATACCGCATCTGTGAAAGGTGACATTGCAGGTGTAGCCCCCGCCCACCCCCCCCCCCTCAACAAAAAAAAAAGACGAAGCGTAACCCATTTGCGGGGGATTCTGTGTTAATGATTATGCATTCCCTAGTTCGGGCCCTGACCACTTTGTTTAAAAAAAAAAGGG
>JAPTHA010000019.1:19885899-19896255 GCA_029814585.1 Gymnapogon annona | reverse complement strand
CCCCCCCCCCCCCCCCGCACTGGATCACTCAACTGAGGTATATGTGGCCCCTGCAGTAAAAGGACTTTGACAGCCCTGCACTAATTCCATCAGCACATAATACATTAAATACCCAAAACGTCCACCGGAAATCAAAACCATCTCCTGATCTATACTGTCTAATACCTGTCCGTCCATTAATTCTATCAATACATGTCAATAATTGGTGTCAAATACAGTTATCCATCTTTTCATGGTCATCAGATATGACCCACTTGGATGTTCAGATGCTCCATTGTTACCATGGAAACACCGTCATCTTCTACAACATTGATTCACCAGTAAAGTCCCCTACGGGTATAGATATATAAATACAAATAAAGAAAAGAACAGATTGAGTGCAACAGTAAAGATCAATAAAGAGACATCGTCAGATATATAGTAATATACAGTTCTATAGTTATACCCTTATTGTTATATAGTAATGTACAGAGACAATTATATATAGTTATATAGTAATACTGTTGTGTAATACTTATATTATTTTATTTTTATTTTATTGTATTTATTATTTTATTCATTTTATTATTTTATTTTATTTATTGTTTTACTTTTTATTTTATTTTTTATTTTATTTTATTATCATTGTTGTGTATTCACTTGTTATTTACTACAGTAGGAAAAAATCTGTGTTTATGAAGTATTATTCTACAATACCACTAGAATAACCAGTTACACTCACAGTTATGCGTTACATTAAAGTGCTCAGACAGTACATACAATATTTTTTAGTAAATATTCTGTGCTAACAACAGCATGATGAGCACTTTTACTTTTGGTCATTATACTCCCACTTCAAGTACTTTTTCAGTTAAGTAATTTTGCATTTTCTAGTGCTATTTGTCCTTGTGGTATTTTATGTTTCTTACTTTTGCAGTTCTCTAATTGTAATAGAGCACAGGCAGTAAACATGTGGCCCGGGGGCCAAATGCAGCCCCCATAGGGTCCAGTTTGGCTCTTGGAATGAATTTGTCAGTTGCTGAAATTACACTGAAAATATTACCACATTGATAGTTTCTTTTGGCTTTTTCCCTTCTGGGGTCGCTACAGCGAATCCGATTCGCATATTTGATTTGGCAGGAGTTTTTACGTCGAATGCCCTTCCTGACACAACCCACTGGGTACTCACCCCAGGAATCGAACCCAGGTCTCCAATGCACCAGCCTGGTGCCTTACCAACTGAGCTATCCACCCTGGTTATTATGGTAAGTAATATGAAGATGTTATCATATTACTTACCATAATAACCTATAGATACTCACAAATCCAAATATTATCATGTATTTACAATAAAACAAAGTTAATTTTGCAAAAATAATGTGAATAGTCTGAACAAATTCGAACAACCTGAAACGACTGAAGAGAAGTCAGTACAATTATATCAATATTCTGCCTGTTAGTAAATGTTATCAGTCAGTAGATGATGAAATGAAGCATAATATGTTTAAAATGACACCTAATCTTTTCAGTTTGTTCATGTATATTCACGTTACCTTAAAGGATAGTAATTAGATCTAAACACTTTCATCAAGTAATTATACACTTTTCACTCAAAAACATAAATGAAAGTTCGGAGTTGACATTATTTATATATTATTGTGGTATTGTTTTACTGCTTGGGCCAACTTCAGATCAAATTAACCCGAATGTAACCCCTGAACTGAAATGAGTTTGAAACCCCTACATACAGTACATACACCAGTGCAGTGACTCAGGACAGACACTAGAGGGAGCCAACACACAGACCACCACACAGTTCGGCCGTTCATCCAAACACTGGTATATCTGGTGAGTTCTGTGAATAACACTGACTGAAATAATAATACTGACTATGCTTTTGAATCAGGTGGTATTGTCCTACATGGTTGCATGGTTACTGGAGAAAAATTTGTCTCGCCAAGTTCCACATCTTCATTTTGAGAAGAGTTTATGAATTTCTTTTTAGGCTACATGTTATTTCCCAATTGGTGGAAATAATTGTTATACAAACCCTGTAACTAAAATCTATAACTAAAATATTAACTAAATAACTCAATCTAGAACCAAAACATGACACAGTAAACTCAACCAGTATAACCACCAACTCGTATAACTAGTACAAATATCCATAACTGATAATACTAATACTACAAACTCCAGTACTGCCAGTGGATGTACTAGTACTGCAGCGGTCAGTGCCAAGAACATAAACTTCTACTCTCCATGTAAGTGAATAATCAACACTATCATAACTATATGGACAATTGAATGATGATGGTTTATTGTAAACCTTTCTCCGCTAAAATTGAAAAGAATCGTGTTTTACTTTTTATTACCTTTTAGAAAATACTCATACCTTTCTTGAAACGCGATACTAATTATGGTCCGTTTTCTAAGATGTCATTAAGTGTCCTTCTGTATGTAGTTGGATAAAGACAGTGTTAAGCGGTGAGAAATGGAGACTCTGCAGAGCTTTGACTCGCCTCCTTCCTCTCGCTGTCGTCGTTTTCCTGGAGTCTGGGACACGTCAGTATAATCCAACACCTGTGTTTCTGCAGATCTACTGTTTAGTTAAAACGTGTGTCTCGAAAAGGACCAGGGCCAGAATTGATTTAGGTCTGTCAGCGTTCAATGTTACGTAATTGTGGAAATTTCTCACAGGACAGAATATAAACTTTACAACTTTGTCTCCCGGAGTTTACTTGTGTATATAATATATACTTACACATGACCGGCCTCTCAGCTGTCTGTCTTACTTTGTCAACCAGTCAACAGCAGCCACTTATAGCGTTTTTTTTCTAGCTTTTTTCTTTTTTTCAGATGTGATGCAGGGTTTTCTTGAGGTTTCCTGAGGGATTAGGTGCTGTCTGGCTCCAGGGTGGTGGTGCTTAAAGAGTTTACAATTGTTCACGGGAAGTCATTTTCAGTCTTTTTTTCCCCCTCCATGTTGTTGTGGTTTTGTTTTTTGTTTTTTAAGCATTATCTTGCCATGTTTGTGGAAGCTATGAACACATACAGTAGTTTTAGTGAAGGTCTTTTCATATTCATGCCAGTAACAAACTGAACTCCACACTGAATTTGATTTGTATGTCTAAACCTTTTAAAAGCAGAGGTAGCCTTAAAAACGATGTACAGTCGTGTATCGCTGACATTTTTGTCTTGTTTTGTCATTCACGCTTCTTCAGAATCAGAATCCCTTATTGTCACTGTAAACATTGACAACAACATTTTCTGTGTAAGTTAGTTTGGCAGATCCACATTACAGCAGCTAGAAAAACAAAACAGTATATAAAAAAATTGCAAGAATAGTATAAAATTACAGTGAAATACTTTGTAGTGCAAAAGGTCAGTTAAATACGCTGGAGTGCAAAAGGTGCACTACAAAAAGGTGCAAGAAAGGTGCTGGGGGGGTAATTGCACATGTTACAGGATTGCACATGTTGTGTGTGATGCATGGTGTGTGTGTGTATGTGTGTGTGTGTGTGTGTGTGTGTGTGTGTGTGTAGAGGGGGTTATTGCACCTGATACTGTGTATATACTGTGTGCGTGTGTGTGTCTGTGTGTGTTTGTGGGGGGGGCAAAGCTGGCTGGCTCTTCTGTGGCAAAAGAAAACCATGTTTCTCATACATCTGCATCAAAGGCTGGCAGCTGCTGTCATCAGAATGTTCTGAAAATATGGTCATTTTCTCATTATTTCTTATTTATTTTTACATATTGTCATTGTTTCTCATGAACAGATCATAAAAGGTGGTGTGTGCTATTGACTCTCACAGCTAACTGGAGGTGCTTTTGTACACTGTTGCTGCTGAAGACGAGCAGAAGAGGAAAGTTTCAAGGAGGCGTAAGTGACTCTTAGATCCTGTAGTCAAATTCAGTGTTTTGCATTTTACCCACCCTTATATACACACACACAGCACCTAGCTTTAGCAACTAGCACATATCACACATTTGGTTGAGTTCACTTCAGACAACTTTATCATCCAAAATGGGTCATTCATTTGCATTTCATTTGCATTCATTCATCCTCAGTAACAGAAATGAAACATTAAGAGACATATGTGCCCACAATATCAACATACCAATAAAATGTATAAGTAGGATCCACGCAACGATAACCTCAATTTAAATCCAGTGGAAAAATTGCTGCAAGAATGGTGAATTTCTTGTAAAATGTGTATAGACTGTGTTGTAAGGCTTAATAGCAAAGGGAATAAAAGATTGATTGGTTTTGATTTTGGGGATTTTATAGCACTGGCTGTAAGGCTGCAGTACAGGTGACTGTGTCTCCTCAGCTGAGGGTTATTTGTGCTTTCTCAGCTGTGTGCTTCTCCCAGATCGTGCTTAGATTCCTCCTCCGCTGAATGCCGGCAGCTGTTGAGCTACTCCTCTACTTCACAGATAACGCTGTCGGAGCAGTGAGCCTCCGTGAAGGGTCTCTGAGACAAAATCTAGACCTTCATCAGCACTGTGATCAGACCCCAGGGTTAACCTATCTGTACCTGTTCTCATATTTAGGATAGGATTTAGCATTACTTTGGTGGAGTTAGATGGTGTGATTAGAGTGCATTATCTTAGATTGTGTTAGTTGAGATTAGATTGGATTAAACTTTATTGATCTATTGCACATAACCATCAGGAAATTGAGGTTCTAATAACAACAAAAACACAATGTACACATAGGAAAAAACAGTAGTGAAAAAAACATTCAATTCCACATTAGAAAGTTGAGTACTAGTAGCAGTAAAGTATCAATAATTTAGTAATAATTAATAATATTCGGTAATTTGCACAACGTACATATATATATATGTATATATAGTTTAATGATCACAGGACAAAAGTTCTAACAAAGTGATACAAGTTGTTGCAAAAATGGTATATGAGTAATATAAGTATATAAATAACACTAATAATAATGCAAATTGATAATAAATATAGTAAGTTTTATCCCATGCTGTCCAAATATGGGCATTTATTTCTAAAAGAATCCATATTGTGAAGACCATGATGTTAAACTCGGAGAACTGTAGACATTACTTTATGCATTTGCTTAACATTCATTGTGTTTGTCTATTTGATCGCGTTTACAGGTAAATAAAGTTCCCCTTTAACATGTAGGATATAATTCACCTGAGTCAATAATATGACATTTGTCTTTGGCTGATGTTCCATTCAATGTGGGTTTGTGGCTCCACATGCCTGTCATGAAACTAAACGAGTCGGCAGCGCCAACCGCACACAGAAACTCTCACTGTGAAAAATGTGGCGTTTGAGAATAGCCCACATTTAAAGTTCCAACATATCCTGAACCACATACCAGGCCCCATAAAGGCCTCACCTCTCACCAGAGTGGTTCTTCACCCCCAATCTCCCCCCCAATGTAGCCCCTTCCCCCCCAACCAGAATCAGCCCACATCTGTATATGTACCGAACCGCCCAGTTCAAACAGTTCTGACCCAGACTGAAAAATAGATTCACACAGATGAGGAGTGTGTGTTTATGGGTAAACTGCAGCGGCCCACAGAGAATCTATTCATCCCATGGCAGTGTACGTACCCGCTCACACAGTGGGCACACACACTCTCAGGGGCCTGTAAAAGACTAAACCAGTGTGTGATATAAAGTAGGTGTGAGGTCAGGCCCAGGCAGTGCGCTGTGTTTTCCTCCGTCGGGGCTGGATCTCAGGAAAGGGGCAGTGATTTTGGGGGAGCCGTGCCTTAACTGAGACGCAGTTGTGTTCTCCAGACAGTAAAGAGGCTGAGGAGGAGGAGGAGGAGGAGGAACAGCCCCTTTACCCCAGATGAATCACAGTCAGTCCATTCCCTGTACCATGTGTCAGTCTCTGAGCTGACGTTGTGTGGATTTGCGCCTCTGGATCCTCTGATTGCACCTGGAACACAACATGATCGACTACGGTGAGTTATTATATGATTTCAACAAACTGCAAACACATGTGGCTGTGCATATTCCTCTCCACTCCTCTGTGACTGGTGTTTTAGAGCCATACATACACCTTTAACCTGAACCATCTAGTGATCCAAACTGTCCAATACCTGTTCTTCCATTAATCCTATCAATACATGTCAATCATTGCTGTAAATTACAGTCATTCATCTTTTCATGGTAATGGATGGACACACTGGATTTATGTTCAATTAATGACAGATTTGACTTGTTCTTCTGTATTTGGTCCTGATAAAATAACCTTTGAATTTACTCTGATCTCTTCAGAACATGTGTAGGATCAGTGCATTGAATGTAGGAAAACGCCATTTCTTTTTTAAATCCCTGCAAAACCCAGAGGAGAATATAATAAATGGTGCTAAATCACGAACAGTTGAATAAAGGGAAAAATTCATTTGGGAAGTGCCACAAAAGTACCAGTAGGTCTTTCTTGGTTTAAATGACCAGAGGGATTATATGTCAGCAAACATAAAAATGCTCCTTTTGAAGCTCTCAGTACCCTCTGAGTATTCTAACGATCGCAATTAGCTGCAAAACAGGGAGTTTAAATTATGCACTTGTAGACTGGTGGACTGGCTGGGGGTGTGTGTGTGTGCATGTGCGTGTGCACAAAAACGCACATTACATAACATTGTTCATTCCAAGACGACCTTTAAAGCACAAAACGGAGCACAGAGGCCAGCGTTGAATGGGCATGGCTTCCTCTTTGGTCTCCCAGTCGCTCAAATCCCATAAACCCACAGGGCGACGGCGGCCACTTTGCTTTTACTCATGTCCTGTACTCGAGTACAGATTTGGAAAGTTTTATACTTCTACTCCACTAGAGGTAGATATTATACTTTTAAGATAGTTTTTCCTGTGAAGGTTTATGAGATTAGATGTTATTATATTTCTTAATCTGCAACTGGACTTTGACCCTTAAAGACTCCTTAAAGTCTAAACTGTCCAATACCTGTTGATCCATTCATTTTATCAATACACGTCAGTTCTTGGAGTAAAATACAGTTTTTAATCTTTTCATGGTCATTATATATGGATCATATTTTGGATGTTTGGATGCTCTGTAGTTACCATGGAAACACCGTCATCTTCTGCAACATTGACCACCATCACCAGTAAAATCCATGGAGTTGAATCAGTGGCAGTGGACAGACTGGGTGATGACAATAGGTTTATGTTCAGTTGTTGATATCTTTACTGAAAAAGTCAATTCTACTTAATTTTCTCTGCCAGAGAAATATAACCTTTGAATTTACTCTGAATTTTCTTGGGCATCTAAATCAAGTATAGCAGATTATATATAGGAAAATGCAAAATGCAGAGCATAACGTATATAACATACGGCGATAAATGACTGAAGAAAGGTTAAAAAGAAAATTGAAAAAAATGAAACTGCAATAAAGGTAGCTCTGGGTCTTTATGGGTTAAATAACAAGACCAGGATACTTGTTCCATCACTTACACACACGTGGTTGTACTCAGCACGTTGCTGTCATTCCACACTGACGTGACAGTAGCTTTAGCTGAAGTTGCCTCCAGAGTGTGAGATCATTTACGGATGAAGAATTCACCATCACCTCCAGGTTCAGGCTGAAAATGTCTTCGTATTATTCACTCATGGCGTGACTGGAAGTTTTCGCTCCAGGTGGCTCTCTTAAGTCGTCCGCTGTCGCCCCTCCAGCTCTGTTTCTAGCCGGGAAAACCCCCAGAGAAAAGTCCAAACAACGCACACGTTGTTCAGCAGCTCGGCCGCCCCGCCCTCTGCTTTCCCTCATTCGGATTCTGTCGGTCCTCGCCAACACTGCAGGCTACAAATATGGCTTCTGTGAGGACGCATTCACACACACACATATATGAATATGCAGATACACACATGTTTATTCAGCCTCTATCATAAACACAACTTTCAACGTGACCCGGACCCCCCCCTCCTCTTTTTTTTTTTTTTTTTTTTTTGCCGAGGCCGACTCTGCTTCCCCTGGCCATTCCTCTCTGTTTTGTTTCAAAAGGGCAAGGCTCTCCAGCCTGAGCAGTTTGCCCTGCAGTCCCGCGCCAGGGGCGATGCTTGCCTCAGCTGCTTCATCACCGGGGGACCGGGCTAACGTCTCCTGACTGCACTTAGCTGTGTTTCTCTGATACGGTCATATCACATCAGGCCCGGGCACATGTGACATTGCGTCTCTCTCTCTCTCTCTCTCTCTCTCTCTCTGTGTAACTTTAAGCAGTTTGTTGCCATCCGTGATTCTCTCAGCTTTTATCTCCCGCTTTTTGAGTGATGTTATGATTTGTTGCAGTATTTTCTGGCAGCGCTGCCGCCGCCGCCACACGTTTGTGTCGGATAACAGGGCCTATTACGAGATCTCTGGATCTGGCCAGTTTTTCCCCTACAGGAGACAGAGAGAGTTGCGCCTCGCCTACCCCCCCACCCCCCCTCCTACACACATACACACCCTCACAATTTTTTTTTCCTCCTCATCCTTACCCCCGCATTTGAATTTCTAGATAATAGGCTTTGACTTCTGGCTGCACGTTTATGGGTCTTTTCATGTTATCAGCTTAGCTCATAGCGTGGAGCTGAAGAACACAGACTCCTAGTGACAGGCCAGCCAGTCAGCAAGGCGAGCCTGTCAGGATCTCTCATACACTAATGATTTCCCTTTAGTCTATTTTCTGTCTCATTGGCCGTTTCCTTCAAAAACAAAATTGCTCATTTAAATTCTCATGCCTGGGGCATTTTGGTCTTCAAATATTGTTGGAAAGTGAAAGGATTAGGCAAAATATGCTTTTTTAAAATGTTAATATATTTTCTGGTTCACTTTCTCCTCTGAGGCCAATTAGGGAATTTCTGCTGGCTGCATTAATGTCAAACTGACATCCCCAGCTATAATTACACTGTGCTTGAAACCTAACTTTCACTTGTGGGTAGATGAGTGTGCCTTGCAGTGACACAGAGACTCGCTCTGCCAGCTTTTGATCATTTAATCATTGCTTGCTTTCTTTCACTCCGTCCTCCCTGGCTTGCTGATGATTTCACCTTTTATTCTTTCTGTTGCAAAATGCAGTGTTGTGTTTCATTATTCACCGCTGTATTTTGCAGGGTTCATTAGTGACATCAGCTCTCCCCCTTTGCTCACTGTAGTACGAGGAGAATCGGCTGGTCCCTTCAGGTGCAGATACATTGTTTACTCACTTGATTCACAATTTACATTGTGTTTTTTTTGTGTTTTTCTTGTCTGTATTGCGTGCTGTCAGGAATTGAAGGATGGGTAATGCGTGGCACAAACGCACTATGTCTTTGCCAGTCCTCCTTTTGTGTCAAGACCAGGGAGATTAATGATAGTTAAGGCTTTCACCATGAATATCAATGTCTCCACAAAGTACATCTGAAGCCGTGTAGCACGTTCCACTTGTGATTTTGGCTCGTTTTGCCTGCTCGTTGCTGGGGAACCTTTGATACTTATGATTATAAATATCTGCAAGGGAAAAGATAAAAATCAGGTGGACAGACATTGGATTAAAGGAGTATTACACTGAATATTCCTAGAAAGAGTGGAAATGCATCCCTTACAGGTGATGATATGAAGGTGTTATTTTAGAATATGGGTGATTCACAAACTACAGTTTATCTTACAATGATCTTTACTAAACACCAGGAAGGCAGGACAGGATATGAACTTTTCTTTGATATTAACGGCACATTAATCTCACTCAATGGAAACAATGGAAGTTACAAAAGGAGCTACAGCTAAATTACATTAGAGACATGTATCGATACAAACACTATTGATTTAATAGTAGGTCTTGATGTTTATATTTAATCAATTTTTTACTTTAAAAAAATGACAAAAAAGATACCTATTTCCTATATCATAGGCATGAGATTTTTTAAAATAATAGAATATCTGTGAATAAAAATGAATTAAAGCAGGACAGGTATGGTGGTGTTGATGAATGTATATGTGAAAAGTGGCGAAACTTATAATGAAATAATTACTTATTCAATTCTATGAAGTCTTTAAATAACATTTCACTAATGAACTAGCAACACTGATTGATATGCTAAACTAACATTGCATATGTACATGGTCAAAGGTTACACACACAGGGATTCTGACCGTTATCATGAATGAGAAAAGTGTGAAATTTCAAGTTGCTTCAAAACTTCCATTTGACATCTCTTTTTTTTTTTGACTGCTTTGCCAGAGCAGAAAGAGAAATTGATGGCAAGTGCAGTATTTCACTTCTGTCAGGTTGTTATTGAGCGTCAACTCCAAAAAGTTTTTTTTTTTTTTTTTCCCTCCCGGTACATAGACTGCAGGTGTTTGTACATCAGTGAAAATTTAAACCAATCCATACACACACACACACACACAC
>JAPTHA010000019.1:19620229-19635625 GCA_029814585.1 Gymnapogon annona | reverse complement strand
CACACACACACACACACACACACACACACACACACACACACACACACACACACACACACATATATATATATATATATCAGTTCCAACAGTTGTCTGATTGATTAATGAAATACATGCTCAATCTTTGTATTTTTTTTTTTTTTATGTTCCACAAAGGAAAATGTTTGATTTGCATTCTTAGCGAAATACAGCTCTGGTCAAAGTATAGTAATTTTTTTGTCATCAAAGTCATAAATATTAGCATTTTCATCGTGTAACCAACCATTTCTTCTACATTTACTCCTTTTCTAAAAAGAAAACAATGCATGTGGTTGATATTTGTTGTGTTTCTGTTCTGCTCTTTTTTTTCTACACTTTGTATTGAGCTGCTGTTTGTGAAGTTTCCCCTCTGGGGACTAATAAAGGTATATTCAATTCAATTCTTTTAAACATGGTTTTAAAATGACATTTGAGTTTTGGGAACAGCAGAGAAAAAAAATACAACGATAATAAACTTTCAGAAGTTGCAATAAATTAAATAAAATAGCCTGAAATTGACCAGTACTCAATTTGAACCAGTAAATGTGTATATTATTACATTCTATATTGAAATGGAATGAAAAGTGAAGTTTAATTTCGAAGAGTTACAATGAGCAAACTGCAGTCGTTTGGTGGAATGACCCTAATGTTACAAAAGGCAAACACGTCTCAAATAGAGAGATAAACACTGTACAAAAACAATAACGTTTACATCGAAAAATAGAATAAATAAAATATAAATGTTGCTATGAACAAGGAACTAGTAACACACTCTTACCACGAAATAAAACTGTTTCATTCATGCAAATATACACATTTTAGACATTATCGGTCGTATGATCAGAAGTGGAAAAACTTTTGAGCGTCACTCTGAGGAACGTTTCTCTGCTTTAAGGCATCAAAAGTGAAATAACTCAACGGCTACTTAAAGTGTTAGATGTAGTGGAGTAAAAAGTTCTGGGTGCAGTATTTTCCTATGATGTGAGTATAAAATAGACACGGCCATTAAAGAACACATACTTCAGACTTGTACTTACATCTGCATTTTTCTGATACCATAAGGAAAAGTACTCATGAAGGATGGTGACTTAAAGTGTTAGTATAAAATCACATATATAAAACGTGTACTGGAGAAAATATAATATACATCCAGCCATTGAAGCACAAATACTTCACCTATGCCCTTACATTTACACTTTATTGTACTTTAAGATATCACAAGTACTTATTATGCAGAATGGATACTTAAAGTGTCAGTATAAAATCAGACATACATGTAGCCAAGTAAAAAAAATGACAATATATGCCTTCGACATGTACTGAAGTATAAGTATAAATCAGACGCACCCACATTAAAGTACAAATACTTGAGGTTTGTGTGTACATTTCCTCTCTCGTTATGTTTATTATGCTGCTTCATACTTGCCTTGCCCTTTCAGAGCTGTTTCAACACGTCCGCCCCTCAGCTGTTACACTGTTCTGACCCAACAGTTATTTCAGTGACTGACATTCCTCAAACTCCTGCCAGACACAACACCAGCACAGGTTGAGTATTTTACAAATACACTGTACTGTAAGACATTACTTTACTACAAGGGAATTGCCTTTTATTTTCCTGACTTTCCATTTCCATCTGCAGAGCTTATACGGGCAGATACAATCCAGATCCCATCAGCACAAGGCAATGGAACAACGTGAACACACCGTTGCACAACCGTTAGGAGGTCAAACTGTGACACGTGCAAAAGGATTATAAACAAAACATCCTAAAATAACATATTTGAGGTGCCACGTGCCCTGCTTCTGCCTTTAAAATGCGTTTGTGATATTGGAACGGTATAACAAAAGCCACCAGTTTAATGTAATTATAATATTTACTGAAGAAATATACTGAAAGACGCTGTGTAAAGTATCTGAAGTATATCAAAACTGTAGATGGTGAAGGAAGTAAAGGAAGTGCACTTCTTCTAAACTAGTCTCTAATTTGAGAATATGTTTGCAAAGTAGGGGAAAAAAAACAACATCCAAAGCCAAACATTTGCATATCTTTTCTGTTGCATCAGGACCAGCAGGTCCAGGTGTTCTTTCTATTCCAGTGCACAGAAAAAGCTGCGTTGGCGTCTGAGAAAACTCGGGTGACATATCAACCTAAGTGTGTACTTTTAAACCCCCAAAAGTATAATTAATGTAAAGGCTCGTGATTTTGCTGCGTTGTGTTGCTGACCTCTGCAACCTAAAATAGTGGGTGACCTCATGCAGACGTGAGCGTGGGCATCGCTGTGTCTCCTTCCATCATGAGCAGCTGGATTCACCGCACTTATGTTTTTGCTGTGCGTGGCAGAATAAGTAATCCCTTTCTTGGAAATTAGACATTAAAACATTCAACACAAACCACAATTGACATTTGCATCAAGTCTGGAATTCCCCGTGATCTCAGAGGATGACGTAATCTGCCACATCAGGACGCGGAATAATCTGCACACAGTACTGGAAGAGACTAACATTGCATTTATTCCTTTATTGATGATGATGATGATTCCTTTTGGCTTTTTCCCTTCCGGGGTCACCACAGCATATCCAATACGCATATTTGATTTGGCAGAGGTTTTTTTTTATGTCGGATGCCCTTCCTGACACAACCCACTGGACGCTCGTCCTGGGAATCGAAAACAGATGCCCTATGCACCAGCCCGGTGCCTTACCAACTGAGCTATCCAGCCGGTCATTTATTCCTTTATTGCTGTGTGGAAATGGAAGAAGCAAAGTGAAATGATGAAAACTGTCCATTGTTTTAAGCATGAGTAGGTGTAGAAAGACACCAAGACAGAATATGGAGGAAACACTCAGACTCAAATCATCTGGTACTGAATGCAATTCCCAATTTACATAGTGTATGTATCACTTAAATGCCCGAAATGAAGGAAAACAAATACAGATTATTTGCACAAAATATGACAGTGTATGTCCGTGAACCATTGGCTGTAGACGTCTTGACTACAGTAAAAAAAAAAAAAAAAAATGAGGGGAGAAACACTAAACCAGAATGTGCACTGTCTTTATGCTATTTTATTGAAACTTTATCATTTCATGTATGCATGTACCGGTTATTGCATCTCGTTCACCTATTTTATGTAATTTTGTTAAAATCTCATTTTATTTCTTGTATAATTGTACTCTTTATTGCTGTACTCTTTCACCCCTGTTTCTGCAATTCTGTAGAAATTTCATTTTATTTCTTGTAGTCATAGTGTGTAATCTTATTCTGTAATCTAAATTTTTAACTGATGTGAAGCACTTTGGGCTACAATTCTTGTATGAAAGGTGCTATACAAATAACGTTTATTATTATTATTATTATTATTATTTATTTGTATGTATTATTATTATTTATTATTATAGACCCAGATGGGAAAGTGTGCAGACGGTATCATACCATGACTGCAGCCTGATCTCTGAAATACGACAACTGCCACACATCTAAAATATGATGCATGAGTCACAGTAGGTTAACGGTTTCAAAAACAAGCAGATTTCCTCCATTTTACTTGTTAATGCACTGAAAAGGAGAACTTCAGTACTGGTGTATTTTTTGTGCAATTGATGCCATGGAAAATGATATTTGAATCACTCTGATTTTTGGAAAAATCATTGTTCAGAAGATGAGAACAAATCTCAGAACCAGTGTTGATGTTGTGCGATTCATTTGATTGCTTGATTGTGTGTAAAGTATCTTAAGGATTATTATTATTATTATTATTATTATTATTATTATTATTATTATTATTATTATTACACATAGTGATTAATCTTTGAGAACGCAACCGCCTATTAAACGGCTTTAATATACGTTTAATTACAGATAATAAAAACAAGACACTGAGCACCTTGTTGAAAAACAAGGCAGACAAGGAGCTGACAATAAATGTTGTATTTAGGCCACTACGCACACGCAACACTGAACATGGGCCATCCAGACAATGCTGCGTTCAGGGATTGCTAGTACAATACACCGCTCCGCGTTAAATGGACCTGTCTTCGAGATATATTCAGCGAAATTTAAACACCTTCGCAGAACTGAGTGAATGGTTGTGTTTATATGATTTTAAAATATTTTTCATTGGCTGAATTTAAAACGAAATGCCAAGGTAGGGCGTCTTATATTGGTCTGTGAATTATAGCAAAACAAACACCAACTGGTGTGTCTTTTCAAGTCAATTCACTCCAAGAAGTATGTGGAGTTGGCTAGAAGCATGCCAATTCCGATGCCAGTGAAAGCACCATTCCTGGCTGTTTTCCCATGTAGCGGTGCTACTGTAAATCAGAAGTAAGTGGTCGGTATTGACCTCCCGGCTTGACATATATGACAGTGCATGACACGTGTATAGCGAGCAAACACTTGTTTAGGACATAGTCAGTCTTGTCGTTGGAATGTAAACAAGCTAGCCGAGTAGCTAGCCTTTTCAGCAGCCAAATCCGCTTTTATATGACAGTTGCTAACAGTGGCTACAACTAGCCAGCTGTGCTAGCTAGCTAGCTAGCACCGACAATAACATGGGTTCATTATACTGATCGATGTGGCGTGTCTTCCCCTAGTCTAGCTCTTATACTTCTCCGACAATATTATCAGGTTTTCAATTTATCGGACGGAGTATTCGACAAAGTTGTTGCTGTAAATCATTAATGCTGTGCAGGACTCATTGTAGTGAAGGACATTTGCGCCATCTGTCGGTGTGAATCTTTTTGTTTCAGTATTAAGCTTTCAAGTTTTGTCAAGTACTAAAATACTTAAACAATAAATGTAAGATTGCACAAGTGGGTGTTCAAGATGTATAGTAAAATACCTGAAGGTAACAGTATTGTAATTTGTTTCCATTTTGTTTATCGGTAGGTCATATACATTTGACTGTACGGTTAAATATTCTGTAGTTTGAATGTTTTTTAACGCTGCGATCAGTGTTTTTCATAATCGGTGTCCATCCTTAATAAGAAATAAATATACATATATAAATAAAAAAAATACTATCTGTGCTCCTTAATCTCTATTAAAATAAAATGAAGGAGGCAGCAAAACAAGGGAGTGACCTGAACTTCAGATGTAACAAAAAAATAAACCCTCAACCTTAATACTTTACCAAAGATTAACATTAAAAAATCACTGACTTTCCTATATTTTTTTTCCAGCATGAACGTAGCAAGACAAATCCTCAACTGTACCAAGTTTCACTTAAAAATAAACCGCAGTAGAGCCTTCTGTACATCACAGGTAAATCAAGTTTAAGTGACTTTGAATAAAGATAATCTTATTGTATAGTATATCAGGGTGCTTGCACGGGTCGTGAAAGTCCTACAAAATGTGGAATTTTGGGTAAAAACCTGGATAAAAGTTCCTTTCCTGGTTGAATTTTAGAGTATATACACAAAGGCAGCAAATTTTGTAAGATAAGAAATATACGGGTGGTGTATATTACCCCACATAAAGTACATGAAGAATGCTCTAACGTATCACCTTTATGCTTTAGATGTAGTACGAAGGAAGAAACATTCCTTCATTTGACTCAGTAGAGTCTGAATTTGTACGGGGCACTGCACCCTAAATTCTGTCTATGAGTGAATCTAAACTCAAACTGTCAAAGTGTGCTAACAAACTGACAGAAATTCTGTTGACAATCGTTAAGAAATGTATTGATAGAAATTGGGAATTAGACTCCGCCCCCCTTCCAATCAAGTTGTGGTTAGAGGAAGTCGACAGTTGTGTGAACATGGAGAAAATACCCTACTGGATGAAAAAAAGAAGTGGGATGTTCGACAAGATATTGGACCATTTATAAAACACATGGAAAATGTACCAGTACACCACATTGGTTCAGCTCTATATACCCAAGCAGGGTTTGTAGGACTTAGGAGGTCAGAGGTCAACATATGTCTCTGTGACTCATGTGGTTGACTTATGTGTTGCTTTTTTTATGTTTTGTCTGAACGTAGCAATTGTAGGTTGTGAATGTTGTCTTGTAGTGTATGAATGTAGCCGTAATTTTCTCTAATGTAAAATGAAAAAAATATATATAATTAAAAAAAACATGAAAACCAAGAAATACATGAGAAAAAAATGTCACCAACTCTTCAATACTGGAATGATTCTATTCTGTATCCATGCACTTGTGATTTTCATACGTTTTTGAAAAGGTTTCAGTCAGCAAAACATAATAGACTTATCTACTCCACACAACAGGTACAATCTCAACCAAAACAGAAGGTCAAAGGCTTGGGGAAAGAAATTAGAATTTTTATTTGAATAAAGAGCAAGCTCTCTGAATATTTGGTGGACTCATTCGTCGGACATGTACATGTCATTGAAATTAGGTATTCATTCATTCAGTAAATTCTTCTCACATCATCAAAACGGATGCAAATTCAGTGACCGTAACAGCTGGGGACTGAGTATCACTTCATCCTCATCTCTGTTGAGAGTAACGTCGTCATAAATAGGTACTTGAGTGAAGATGCTACGATAGTTCATTTATTCAGAAAAAAAACTATTTAGTTTGGTGGCGAGGATTAAGAGAGGAAACTCCTGCTTTTCTGTAGTTTGCTGGTTTTCAGTGCAAGCGAGTAAAGTGATGTTCAAAGTCCAACTGTGGAAATTGTTGCATTTGTGTCCCCAAGGGGCTGGATAGCTCAGTTGTTAAGGCAAGGGGCTGGTGCATAGGGGTCCCGGGTTTGATTTCCGGGATCAGCATCCAGTGTGGGTCCTTGGGCAAGACCCTTCACGCTACTGCCTACAAATGTAGACACAATGTCTCATTGTGCCTGTCCCAAGCCTGGATAAATACAAGGGTTGTGTCAGGAAAAACTCCTGCCATATCAAATATGCGGATTGGATTCGCTGTTGCGACCCCGAAAGGGAAAAAGCTGAAAGAACTCATCATCGTCACATTTCTGCCCTTCAAACAGAACATCTGCTGACATACTGCTGAAGTGCAATTATCAGCTTTTGTATCAGGGGAAAGAAGAGAGGGTAGTTTTAGTAAAAAATTACAGTAAGATGGCAAGTTTCTGAATGAATTACAAATCTGCCTAATCCAAGACTTAAAATAGCGTCACTACACACACATACACACTCAATAGAAGTTGCACTCCTGAAATATTTTGTTTATTATTGACTTGGCAACCTCCACTTTTAAGATGCGGGCGATAATGTGATGATGTGGTTTTTGTTGCAGCACATAATGGCATCACGACACACTCACTCGAAAAGAATCGAAGGACTGGACAAGAATGTGTGGTGAGTAACAGAACATGTTCATCTATGTGTTTATAACAGCTGGAGAGAAGATTTGATCCCAGGCCCCTCGTGTTTGTGTCATTCACTGTTGTCCTGCCACTGCATATCATTCAGACTAATGGTAGTAGACGAGCACAAGTAAGGATCTTTATATTCCATACGTTTGGATTGATTCACTCACTTACGCAATGAAATAGTGAGAATTCTTATTCTGTGTCATGCATGAATTTATTTGTGTTTGAAACTCATGGTCTTCCACTCTTTCTGTTTCCTTTTATCTCTCAGTTCACTTGTTGCATATTTCTTACATTAGAACCTGTACAGATCCAAGTCAAAGCTTCTTATTTGACTTACGCTCTGTGCTGCGCTTTATTGCTGATTCAGGGTTGCATTCACTGCACTGGCAGCTGATCCATCAGTTGTTAACCTGGGTCAAGGCTTTCCAGACATCCCTCCACCTTCTTATGTTAAAGAGGCACTCGCGAAAGCTACGTTGGTCGACAAACTGAACCAGTACACCAGAGGCTTTGTAAGTATGACCAAAAGAGGGATTTACGTATTTATGCTATATACACCACATGGACTCAGCTCCATGTAACTGATATACACCACACGGACTCAGCTCCATATACCTGATATACACCAAATGGACTGAGCTCTATATACCTGATATACACCACATGGACTGAGCTCTATATACCTGATATACACTACATGGACTGAGCTCTATATACCTGATATACACCACATGGACTGAGCTCTATATACCTGATATACACCACAGGGACTGAGCTCCAGATACCTGATATACACCACATGGACTCAGCTCCATATACTTGGTATATACCAAATGGACTGAGCTCTATATACCTGATATACACCACATGGACTCAGCTCTATATACCTGATATACACCACATGGACTCAGCTCTATATACCTGTATACACCACAGGGACTGAGCTCTATATACTTGATATACACCACATGGGCTCAGCTCTATATACCTAATATACACCACATGGACTCAGCTCTATATACCTGATATACACCACATGGACTCAGTTCTATATACCTGAGTGTATATAGCATATTGTGGAATGTATGTTGTGTGGGGTTAACATGTGTCTCTCTGCAGTTGGGTTACTCATGGTCTGGTCTTGTTTTGTGTTGTGTTTTGTTTTTGGCTGTTACCTCTGGCCCTGCTAGTGTGGGTTGGGAGCGTGGCCTGGGAGTGTATGAATGGGACTGTAATGTTGTCTAATGTAATGTTATTGTATAATGGAAAATAAAAAATTAAATAAAAAAAAATAGATGGATATGCTCCAGTATTCAGTAGTTTGTAGTGTTCCACCTGAAGGTGCATGACTCAAATGAAGAGTAGAGGCAGAATTTCAGTCTTTGTGTGTGGGATTTCTGCGCTTATTTCCTTTAATTATGCACTAATTCTCATCAGTTTAGTCACGCTGTTTATTTTGAGCAAGTGGAATGGTTTAAAATTGGATCATTACTCAGTCAAGTTTTGCAGTTGGTGTTTTTGGCAGTTAGCTTATTTTTTGGTTTAAAATAATAAGGAAGAAAATCAGACAGTCGTCTCATACCCAGCTCTGGTGTGTGTGTTGGAGGATTTTCAAAGCAGTTTTACCACATTGAAATTCCCCCCTTTTCATCTTTTATCACACGCCAATAATGCGTTTTGTTTTTCACATGCATCTTTAAGGGCCATCCTCCTCTGGTGAAGGCGCTCTCTAAGGTTTATGGTAAAGTCTATGGACGTACCATCGACCCCTTCAAAGAAATCCTGGTCACAGTGGGGGGTTACGGTTCCTTATTCAGCACCATGCAGGGTCTGGTGGAAGTGGGAGATGAGGTATGAATGCTGGGGTATTTATTAAAAACATTCTGCCAGTGTTTGCTCTATATTCACTCTAATGTACCGCTTTCGTTCAGGTCATCATTATAGAGCCTTTCTTTGACTGCTACGTGCCTATGGTGCGCATGGCAGGGGCCACGCCTGTGTTGATACCGCTACGCCTTGTAAGATTCACATTCGTTTCATTTCATTTTTGTCATACATTCTGAGCTGTAGAAATAAAACAAACACGCCAATAAATAAATGTGATCAATAGAGTACAGTGGTTTCTGTGTACGTGTTAATAACAAGTAAATCATATGTGCAGCTCGAAAAAGAGTGGGAAGAAAACTTATGTAAACTCCCTCTACTCATTTATACAACACAACATATAGTTAAATGTACCTTAATAATACATTAAATCCACATGGAGTCATAATAATGCAATAACAAAACAAATTATGAAGCCTTAACATATTTTGTAGGCCTTTGTTGCCTGTTCAGTACGTGTGTTGTTAGATTGAATGTGCTGTTGTTCTGCGTCATTTTAGAAGCCCGGAAAGAAGACCATCTCAAGCGCTGACTGGTACCTCGACCCAGAGGAGCTTTCCAGTAAATTTACCTCCAAGACAAAGGCCATCATTATCAATACTCCCAACAATCCTATAGGGAAGGTAGTGTATAACACATACTGACATACATTCAGTAACACATGTATTATGTATCATGTAACAAAAGACGAGCATCTGCAGTTTCACTAAACACTCACTGTGTGTATGTTGTGGCACTTTGCTGCTATAGTTTAGATTTAAAAGAACTTCATGTTTACTCTCAGTATTTCTTAAGCTAATATTTATCCTTGGCCTGTGCTCATTTTTGTTTATTTCGACACCGTAAAGTGTGGTATGTTTGGTTGAGATATTTGTTTAAACAGTTGAAATGTGTTTTCTGTTTACTTCAGCAAAGGTATTAAATTAAAAGGAGGAAAGCGATTCAATATGAGCGTCTCTATCAGGGTGTCTACAGGCTCTAAAAACGCCTTCAACTCAAATGTACATATATCTATATGTATACGTATATTTGGGCACATTCTCTCACATCATCATACACTTTCAGGCTCGTTTGTCAAAGCGAGAGTTCCAAGTGTAAACCTACAGTTGTGTCATTCCAAATCTTTCAAACTTGCATTCATTTATGATTTTTAGAATTATAGTTTTTTTCTATTTTAATTTTATAATCAAGCAATGTGATTGGTTCACCTAACCCAATAATATCCCAACACATAAAGACGACTTGTGCACTGGACCACTTACACACTATTTAATCTGATATTTACCTTCAATGCATGAATAAGAACAAGAGTATTTATGTTATATTTATCATGTGATGCGTAAAAAAAGGGTATGATGCCTGTAGACACCCTACATGACTACATCTGGGTGTCCGCGTGTTCTTAAAAAGACTTAGGTCTTACATTTGTTTGTCCAAAATTAAGGCCTTAATTGTCCTTAAAAATTAGAATTCATCCTTAAATCGGCCTTTTAAAGGTCTTAAAAATGCCATAAGCAAAAGTGCAATATTTTCTTACATTATACAGTGAAATTTTAGTAAAGAATCTTGGACATTTGTAATTACTGCTGTGCATTTTAGCACAACGGAGCTGCAGAACAAGTTTCCTGTGTTCTGCCTACAGAGTTGTGATCTTGATGTTTGTTATTTTTCAGCACTTTCACTTCCATTAAATTTATGGACAAAACTATTTGCAATGTTGTCAAAATATTTGCTATCTGGCAGAAGAAAGGTCTGAAATGTGATTAAAGTGGCCTTAAAAAGTCTAAAATTGAACTTCCTTAAAGCTGCAGATACGATGTACATGTAGTAGAAAACAGGACTCTGTGTGGTCTTGAAGCTCTTTATTTCTTGAACACACAGAAAATGTTATATATATCATTACCTGGATTTAAACCGACTGAATGAATGAATGATTTAAACTGACCTACTTAAGGATCTGAGATTTCCCTGTTTCCGGTACTGGTACGTCTCATTTACTGTTTGAAGTTCTCAATCGCCCCTCTCCTCTTCCTTCAGGTATTCACCAGGGATGAGCTGCAGATGATCGCCGACCTTTGCATTAAACACGACACACTGTGCTTCAGTGACGAGGTGTATGAGTGGCTCATCTACAAAGGCCACCAGCATATCAAAATCGGTGGGTGTTCTGCTCAGGTTTCGATGACGCATTTGTTTTGTTTTTTGCCTGAATGTCTCAAATAGGCACTTTTAATATCTATACTGTGTGTGTGTGTGTGTGTGTGTGTGTGTTTCTTGACCATAGCCACTTTGCCTGGAATGTGGGACAGAACAATCACTGTCGGCAGCGCAGGAAAAACATTCAGTGTTACTGGATGGAAGGTGAGAACATAGACGAGTACGATTAAAACATCAGTCCACTGCTGTACGTCCTGTAACTGAACGTCCCGTCTCCAGCTCGGGTGGTCTATTGGGCCCGAGCACCTGGTCAAACATCTGCAGACGGTCATGCAGAACACACTGTACACCTGCCCAACGCCTTTACAGGTACGGCTCCTACATCTACGACAAAGCTGAGCCTGACTCGTCCTCATAAGCCTTAATGTTCCGCCACATGTATAGGAGGCCGTGGCACAAGGGTTAATGAGGAACTACGAGCTGATGGGGCAGCCTGATTGCTACTTCACCTCCCTGGCAGAGGAGCTTGAAGCCAAGCGGGACCGTATGGCGTCCATTGTACAGGAGGCCGGAATGACTCCGGTCATCCCAGAGGGAGGGTACTTCATGCTGGTCGATGTCACGGCTCTCAGTGAGTTCACACACTATATCAACTGCCATGTAGTTCATATTTATACCTGCACACACTCTCGTTCACTCCTGCTGTGACGTGTGGCTGAGTCACCGATTCCTCATCGAATACATTGTAGGATCAGTAACAAAGGATCAGGAACATTTACACCATATATGTGTGGCTTGTGTCTGTCACGTAATAATGACTCAAGTACAGTTTTTACTTACAAGTGTTTAAATGCAGACCCTATATATTTCTATATAAGTTAGCGTTTTGTTAATTTTGTTTGTAATTATTTGTATTTTAGTAGTATTTGTTGAGTTGATATTCTATCTCTGTAGTTTTTCAATGTTGCCCAAATTTCTCAGTATTTTTTGTAATAATTTTGACATGTTCTTTTTTTTAAATGTCGTTTCCTCGTATTTTTGTAACGTCTTCAGTCACTGTTTGATTCTGTCTGCAAACAGACACACGAGCATTGAAGGAACATCTCACATCTGTGACTTAAACAGTGTTCGCAGGATTTCTGCAGGTTTTAAGTCCACTGATCTGAACTTGAGGCCTTTACATTTTAGTTTTAATCAGATTTCTAAATGAATGTTGTTTTGTTCATTTTAAACCTTCAACTTTGTTTTAAATTTGTTTTTTGGGGGAAAAAAACTTCGTATTGATCAAACTGTAAAAAACAAAAAAAACGCATCAAAACGAAAACAAACATTGAACAATCCAAACAGCTCGGCCCAGTTAGAGCGTGAAGTGTGAACCGACTCTGTTAACGCTGCTTTGATCTAATATGTGCGAGTGCGTGTTTAATAAGATGTGATTTGACAAAAGCACATTTACTGTTGGTTGAAGCCTGTAATGAATGTAGAGCTTTTTGCACCTTGTGGAAAAAAACACTTAAATGAGGAACTTTGGGAATAAAGGCATTAGAGTCACACGAGATGTCAGACAAACAAATGTACAACATTACCAAGTATTGTTTTGTAATCACATCAGCAGCATCACCAAACTCACACCTTACTTCATATCCTTCTAGGTTTATTAAATAGTATAGAATTGTGTTCATAATCGTCTATAAGAGTATCATAATGCTGATAATAATAACAATATTAGTAGTAATGATAATAGTAGTACTACTAATAATAAATGTATGAATGTTAGTGCCTTTCTACACACTTAAAGACACTGTACGACATCCAACAATCAATGCAATAATGGGATAAAATTAACACACAATAAAAATAAAATGAATGCAAGACAGTGTAGTTTCAAGGAACAGTTGCAGATGAAAACTGCGCTAATGTCTTTAACCCGTTCTTTACACCCAGATATTTATTTGTGTTTTGGCATCGTAAGATTTTAAATTGAATGGACACAGGTTGTACATTTACAATTAATGCATTGACAAAATCCAATCCAATAATAGGACATTAAGGAACTGTGACTTTAGAATTTAACTTACACACATACAGAATTAAACTAAAACTCAGTTATATAGATGTAGTTTGTATACTGTTACGATACACAAACATTGTGAAAATAGAATTTAAAATTTAGAATAAGTAGGTCAAGCTGTTTGTTTTGTGTTTCTTCTTCTGTCACAGGAAAGGAGAAAATCAGTTTAGCATCAGATTCCTAAAGTGCAAAAAGAAAGACACACTGAACCTATGTAATAGAAGTACTGACAATGTGCAAAACTACAAAGAAACACTGAAATATAGCAAAGGCCAACTGCACTATAGACAGAAAAAAATACAGCATCTACAACATATTAATGATATATACAGTTAATATAAAATAAAAACAAGGAGTTTTGTGAGCAGTTCATTATTTGTTAGACTAAGGATATGTTTTCTATTTGTATCTGACCATATTTAACCTGGATCAGATGGGACAAATACCACTATGATGTTATATGACCTGTTTTTCATGTTTGTTTTTGTTTTTTAGATCAGGACTTGTCACATATGGTTGAAGATGAGGCGTACGACTACAGGTTCATCAAGTGGATGATTAAAGAAAAGGTAATGTCTGAGTTTTGCCCACATAGACGTGCACGATGGTCATGGTTTTACCTTTTCGTTGTTGTGTTTCAACCGTGTTTTCCTGCAGAAACTGGCAGCCATTCCAGTCACCGCGTTTGTTGGAGATGAGTCCAGGAAAGAGTTTGAGAAATATATTCGCCTGTGCTTCATTAAGGTAAACATCAGAAACATCAGTGTCAGCAGGTTTATAGAGGAAAACCCGCATTCGAGTGATCCAAGCTTCCATTGATTTTGTTTCGTCTCAACAGCAAGACAGTACGTTAGACGCAGCGGAGGCCATCCTGAAAAACTGGAGCAGAGTTTAAAGGTAGCGGCACACGGACACTGCAACCATCACACTGAGATCAAACGGCGTGACTGTTTAAGACCGTGACCTTCTCTCAGTTCTAAACTGGAGGACCCCCCATAAAAACACACATAATAATGTACTCGAATCAAACAGCTACAGTGATGAATCCCCCACTGTGTGCGAATGTAGATAAATAAGATTTATTTTTGTTGCTTATCTCATCACGATTTATTCATTCCTTTTTTGGTGGTGGTGGGGATTCTGGTTATTTGAATACTACTGAAAATAGCACAACATGGATCAGCTAAGAAAGAACTATTTTGATGTAAGTGTGATGTTACACAGATTTCCTATTAACTCTCTTTTCTTTGTTTGACTGTGTGCTCTCGCGTCCTAAATTATCTGTGTCTTTAATATTCAGAGCCACAACTGAACAAAAAAACATACACTACTTTTACTTCTACACTGCTTGCTAGTGTTTTGGTTGTTCACGAGTGTATGGACAGAAATTTTTAAAAAAAGAATAATACAGTAGTTACAGACTTAAACTTTACATAGGTAATAATTCATGAATCCAGGCGGTGCAGCTGTGGCTCGGGTGGTAGACCAGGTTGTCCAATAACAGAAGGGCTGGCGGTTGGATTCCCGCTCTGTCCTGGTCATGTGCATTGGTCAAGACCTATCTGGCTTTGCTTGAATGCGTTTGAAAGATGACCCTGCGACCAGGGTTCAGGGTTCCCCCCGCCTTCGCCTGGGATAAAGCACGTTCAGAAATTGAGTGAGACAGGACAAATGGGATATAACGTCAGAAGACTACAAAATGAGACAGAATTATTAAAGAAAAGTATGAATTATGGTTTATGTTAAATAACGCATTCACGCCAAGTGTTTCTTTCAATCATGTATACTGTCTATGTTGTACACGAATTCAATTGTTGTATATCTGTGTACTGTTTTTCTACTCTTTGCATTCTGTTGCTGTATCTGAATTTCCCCTAGTGAGACGATTAAATCTGTCTGTCTGTCTATCTATCTATCTATCTATCTATCTATCTATCTATCTATCTATCTATCTATCTATCTATCTA
>JAPTHA010000019.1:19255422-19266426 GCA_029814585.1 Gymnapogon annona | reverse complement strand
AAAACAAAGTATCTTTTTTACCAAAAAACATAAATAATTTGAACAAATATAAACCACCTGACACCTCTGAAGAGAAGTGTAATTTTAACCATACACCTCAATGTTTTGTGTATTCGTAGATCCAGCTGTGATCTGTAAGTTGTAATGTAAATTATAAAATGAGGTATGAGGAAAATTACACTTATTTTTCTCAAGACTTTTGAGGATGTTGATGTTATTTACATTGTTTTAAAGGACAATTTGCAGATATAAACATTTTAATCATATAAGGAAAGTTTGAAGTTATTATTGATATGTAATTCTGTTATTATTGTGATGGTCCGGCCCACGTCAGACCAGATTGGGTTGAATTTGACCCCTGAGCTAAAACAAATTTGACACCCTTGGTTTAGATAGTAGAGTAAGAGGACATTTAAAGAAAAGGAGACGAAGAATAACATAGGAGAGTTGGAAATGATGTCTTTGTGTTCACTAGTTTGCTAAAGAAAAACACACTATCAAGTTATTCATTCTTCAGAAGCAAGGAGACAAATAAAACAACATCCATATGCTTTGAGTTTTATTCTTTTAATTTACCCTGATCTATCACCTGCTCAGAAGAAAGAGTCTTTTAAGGTTCAATTTCTGCTCTGTTTCATTAATCTTATCTCCTATCGTCATCTGCATTGAAGCTGTTAAAGTGCAGAACACACCCTCAGTCTCCTCTCTCTTTCATTTTAAACATATCACGTTGAAGTAAGGTCACATTTTAAATTAATGCGCTCGTCTGTGGGGGTCAGTAACCGGAGGTCAACAGAAATGAATTAAAGCAAGATATGGATGTGTTTCTGCCCAACGTCAGGGTGTTTTCTTTTAATCAGACTGGGCTTTAAAGGGAACAAGAGGAGTTTGCTGTTTGATAAGTGTTTCCTTATAAAGTGCGATGGGGGGAAGTGAGGTGAAATACCAAACTAAAATAATCAGGAAATTAAGGATGTGTCAAGTTCCTTTCCTGATGTTGGTGAAACCAGTTAAAAGCGGTTCAAACATGAATCGGGAAAAAAAAGGCTGCTATTTACTGTTTCATACACACAATCCATTATTTTCACTTAAATGTTCAGCTTTTTTTTACAATACTGTGTTTAAAAAACAGACAAATCTTTGGCTTTGAGGAGGTGAGAGACAGAACCAGAGGGAGTTTTTTTTTTTAATTTCATTCACTCTCACTCACAAATTTTCTGAACCCGCTTTATCCTTTGCAGAGTCGCGGGGGCCACTGGAGCCTATCCCAGATGCTCAATGGCAAAGGTGGGGGGGGAGTAACCATGGACAAGCCAACCAGTTCATCGCAGGGATCATTCACACAGGGATGGGCATGCTGGGTGAAGTGTCTTGCCCAAGGACACAACAGCAAATGATTAGGAGCGAGCGGGAATCAAACCACCAACCTTTCACTTATTGGACAATCTGCTCTAACACCTGAGCCATGGCCACCCCTTTTTTAACTTCATTTTTTAAAAATTATTTTATTTATTTTAATGTATTTTTATTCTTTTAGTTTACTCCGTCCTGGGTACCTTAAAATGTCCTGTTTTCATGGTGATGAAATAATGCCACTGATGCTAAAGAGAACTCCTGATAACCACAGCTTTATTTTAGTCGTATCTATGCACTGTGTATGGGTAGTGGTTATTATAGTCGACTATTAGTGAAAAAATAAAAATAGGCCTTTTCTATTTCTTCAGTTCTGTCTAAAATAGAAGAAGTTCTCTCTGTGGTTTTTCCACATGTCCGAGACAAACTCTCACTCTTCAACTCATTAAAAAGAACAACCACACACTCTTTTTCCGAATACGGTCTAAAGTTTTTTAGCATTTTTTTTAATCTTCATTACTTTTTGTTCAGTAACAGATGTTCTGTTCCTGTTAAAGGTCAAAGGTTATTTCTTGCCTCACTAATGAAAACAGCACTATTCCCTGTCTGGAGACATTCCACAGCAGGTAAGATACATCATCACACCTCCAAGGACCAGGACAGCTGCACTCGTCCAACCTGAAGTAGAACTGAAAGTCAAACTAAAGTAAAAAAAAATGGTGAACTTCTGATAATCACTGTGTTCATGAAAACTGAGGGCAGACTGTGGTGATTGATCCTCTATATTTGTTCAGCACATTAAACACATATATGGAACTGTGATGGGACTGATGTTGTCATTAAATTTGGCAGATATATTGAATCTATTAATATAATATAAGTGGGACAGTTTCATGTGTATGTGGTCATGCGTCATGTCGAGCCGTCATATTCAGCCGCGTGCTTTGTTTTTATGCCTGTATCTGACCAGCTCTTTTTTTATTTTTTGTTTTTTTTGTTGCACATATTCAGTAATGCCAAAACCATTAGATAATGTAATGCTGCTGCTGATGACACAGTGTCCTGACCAATTTTACATTGAAAGAATCAGATGATGCAGCGTCTTTGAAAAACCCAGATCCACCTGAGAGAAAATGCTTTGCTTTTCAGCCACTAATTATAAAACCTATAATAATCATGTTCGTCACTGCCTTGTATTTTCTTAATAGATAGATATACTGTACCATTATTTGTCCCACTCAGGGAAATTTCAGATTCATTTCGCCAAAACCGAATCTGTGTGACACAGTCTTTGAGGCAGACTATTATTTATTTCATGCTCTACTATTATCGTGAATTCATTCTTTTTTCTGAAGGAGTAGGAATATTATTTAGTCTAGAAAAGCACTTTGTAAATGAGTTTGTTCAAATACCATAAAAATAAAGTCTTGCTTACTTGAAGCCCAATGTGACAGAATGGTGATGCAGTGATATTTACTGCCACTAGATGGCGCCAGAGGTTCAGTGATGACACTGCACCATTTGGACCAACATGATTCAAACAGAATAAGTCCACTGTGTTCATACTAACCTATGCACCTGCAAAAAAAAAGACAAAAACTGCCTCGTCAACACTTTTTCAACAATGTTCAGCAATAAATTTTATACGTAGTCATAGTAATTTAAAATCACCAGCGTCATACTCACGAAGCAGAGAGGATTGAGTTCACTCTTAAAAATTTAATCTAAGTCTTTAACGTTGTCTTAATACAGAGTCATGACCTTTAATGAAACAATTAAGGCGAAGTATTTTTTTTAGGATTAAATTAAATATTACCACCCACTTATTAATTTAATTAATTGCATTATTTGATTCCATGCAAATCAGCTAAAACCCTTTCCCTCCCTGTTCTCTGTCCTGGGAAATCAAGCCAAGTCCCAGTAGTCGACTCACGGAGGCTCTGTCACACTGGTATCTAGGACCAGTCCAGATACAGCGTGTGGACCAGGCGTGAAAAAGGCTTATATCAAAGATGAACTGTTCGTTTTATTTAATTACCCTGAAACAATGTGCCAATGATTGTATTTATCCCGCGGTGCTGGAGGGCTGCAGATAACAGGTAACAAGCGTGGTTGAACTGATGACCACTGCAGTTCCTATTGATAAGACTAATAGGATAAACAACAACATTCCAATCAATATGGAGGTTTTGGGATTTATTTGGAATACACACTCGCATATGGAATTTTCTCAAACATTTTGTCAACAATTAAACTTCTCACCAGTCTTGATCTGAAAATGTCACATTACTTGTTTTACAATATCAAATCTGAAACATATTTTGTTTTCTAATAGTGTTAGTCATAATCTCTCAAAATATACACATGATTATTCCTATCATTTTTGTTTTTCAGTACCGGTGCATGCAGTGGTGTTTTATTTGTTATACAAACAAAATGACATAAAAAAAAAGAATCACAGAGGTATTTAGAAATGAAAGAAAATGTGTTATTAAAGAGTAAAGTAGTAGTAAAGTAAGTAAGTAGTAGTTTTCTGTGTGATGACTATTAAAGGAAGTCTAAGTCTAAAAAAAATAGAACTTGAAAGGGACTAGTGTAGGATTTAGTGCCATCTAGTGGTCAGAGTCAACTGAATATATGTCAACAGGAGAAACTACAATGTTAAAATCAGACAGACTCCTTTCTCACACTCACATTTAGTTTGTCCTTACTGGGATACTGTAGAAATATGGAAGAATACAGAGAGGGGACTCAGTAACCAAAACAAATCCACTGTTGTTTTCATTTCCAAACTCATGAAACATCTGTGTAGATTCTCATTGGTCCAGGTCAAAGGCATCTAGACTAGCCAGCCTGGTCCTGCAAGAACTGATGGAGCCACTTGGATAAGGAAAGAAACATCTTCAAGACAAAACTCTGTCCAGTTGACCTGATTCAATTGCCCCGAGAAAACTCATGGAACATAATTATATTTCTGCAACTAGATCCCCTTTAAGTCATACCAACCTGCACTGTAGAATGGAAAATGACAGTGATGAGGATTTCTTTCTGCTTTTTCCCTTCCACGGTCGCCACAGCGAATCCAATTTGCATATTTGATTTGGCAGGAGTTTTTACGTCGGATGCCCTTCCTGACACAACTGGACGCTCAGGAATTGAACCCAGGTCCCCTATGCACCAGCCCAGTGCCTTACCAACTGAGCTAGTACAGAGCATTAAAAAAAATATAAATACAACAAGTGCAAAACAAAAAGAATAATTCAGGGATCGCGACAGAGTTGCAAAAAAAAAAAAAAAAGATGCATATAGAACAAAGACAGTTCTAGACATAATCAAATCTCTGGTTGGACTGTCTCCCGTCCACGCTGTGGGCCTTGTACGAGTCGTTGTAGGCCGTTCGGGATCTGGTGTCAGGTTTGTAGAAAGTGTGTTGAGAGGCGGCTTTGTAGGCCATCCCATCATACCTGAGGACGATGAGGAAAATAAACACAGATACTCATCTGAATTTTAATGCTCGACATGAATTATAACACTAAGCCTCCACCTGCCTGTTTTTTTTTTTTTTTAATTCAGGTGCACATTCCACAACTTTTGTGATTAAAGTAGTTGTAAAAACACACGAATGTGCTTTAAAATATATTACCAGAAAAAGAAGGACAAACATGACAGCGAGAAGAATAAGAACCTGCTTTGCCAGCAGCATTATAAGCATTTGCAAGTCTGCATTACACATGCAGGGGGAAAAAAAACATACACAATACTTGCATTTACATTTTGCTGAGCATGTGCCCCCATAATTTAAAGTGAGTGAAAGGTTTTAAAGACCCATACCATAACAAAATATATCAGAGGGTTATTATATTGTTGTTCATCAAAGATTTCTGTCTGTCATTGCTTTTCAACATACAATCAACACCGGTCATTGGCAGGATGTGAGTGATTAGTGGAAAGTGGGTCACAGCTTTCATGTGTTACTTTTTTTGCAGTAAAAGTGAAGTTGTGGTCCTGTTAAAGCCTTTAATCGGGCAAGTAACTATATTTGATCATTTCATTCATTATCCCATGAAGACCTAAAGCTAATTTTATCTCCATTTGTTATTTTTTTTTTTACCTTTAAGTGATTTCATCATTATTTTTTTCCTCATGCATTTATCCCTTCTGTATTTTGCATTTCAAGTGACATCAGGTATTTTCTTGTATTTAATTCACTGACCATGTAGACATTCATAAAAGCTCAGATTAAAGTTGAGAGTTGTTTTTTTTTTAAAATCAAAAACACTGAAAAAAGTCAGGGGAAGGTTATTTTTTCAGTTAAATATTTCATGGACTGAACTTCAGCCCAGGGTGTCCATCCACTGTCACTGATCCAGGGGTTTAACTGGGGAATCGATATTGAAGAAGATGATGTTGTTTCCATGGTAACTACAGAGCCTCTGAAAGTCCAAATGGGTCATATTTGATGACCATAAAAAAGATTTACACTAATAATTATTTACATGCATTGATAGGATTAGTAGATGATGTTTACACTATGCTATGCTACGCTATGCTATGCTATGCTATGCTATGCTACACTACACTGCGGTGGACTGCAAGCACATTCACACATTTCCGCGCCGGATGACGCATCACAGCCCTTTGTTATCATCTCTGGGACTTCAATCATGTATACTGTATGTTGTACAAGAATTCAATTGTTGCATATCTGTTCTATTCTGTTTTTTCTACTCTTTGTATTATTCTGCCGTGTCTGAAATTCCCCCTCGTGGGACTATTAAAGGTATATCCATCTATCAATCTAGATCAAAAGTTATTTAACTTGTTATATCAGTAAATAATATTGGTGGCCAATGACTGTTCAGGTCCTGATGGGTTAAATATGGGGCCAGTCCCATACCTCAGTGTGGTCAAAGACACATGATGGAATTTATTTAACACTTTACAGTGATTCAAAGAGATTTAATAGACATTTTGAAGCTATACATTATAAATACGAGTAATTTCTTTTTGTTAGTTTATGACCTTATCTGTTTTAAAAAGTGCTGCTTGGATGTTTGATGACAAAAGGAGGGAGACTGTTGTCACGGCAACCAACAAAGAGACACCTCTACATGACGATGTCCAGTAACACACTGAGGTCGAAATGTTGCATTGCAGCGTATTTCTATGAGCACCCCATAAAGGGTTAAAGGTCAAATACGAATGAGACCATACCTCTGCTTTCTGTCAGGAGACATTCCACGACAGGCCAGGCACAACATGACCCCTCCCACCACCAAGATGGCCGCACCGATCCACCCGACAAACAGAGCAGGGCCAAAGGTATATCTGAGGAGAGACAAGGACGGTTACAGTTGGGGTCGGGGGTCAGGGGTCGGGGAATGACTGTAGAGCGTCAGTGTATACATGTTCACCTCGGGGTGAGCGCTCCGGTGAGTCCACCCACGCTGGCTCCTCCATACATACTGAACCCGCCGTCGGCGTACGTGGTGAAGCGGAAACTCTGCACAATCAGGTTAGCAAAGGCCGACACCCCGGCAATACCACAGACACCTGTAATTAGAGGAATAAACTTGAGAAATGTCCCGCTAACAACAAGAAGGCGACTATATAGTGTCAACAAAGCACCACTGCACCTGCAAGAAGTAACATGATGCCGGCAGTCAGAGTCATCGTGGCTTTGATGTTGTCCTCCATGTTTCCCATTTTCAGGCACTTCAGGGCGAATATGGCGATCAGGCAGCCGATGGCTCCCAGAACAATCCCCACGATCATCAAGGCCCGGACGGC
The DNA here is from genome assembly GCA_029814585.1 of Gymnapogon annona. Taxonomy (NCBI): domain Eukaryota; kingdom Metazoa; phylum Chordata; class Actinopteri; order Kurtiformes; family Apogonidae; genus Gymnapogon; species Gymnapogon annona. The sequence goes on along the minus strand of JAPTHA010000019.1, from coordinate 19,259,283 downwards.
TTGGAGCAGAGCTGGACGTCAAAGAGAAGAGAGAACTCATCAACCTGGTGGATGATATGCTGGTTTACAGCCGCTCCTGTCACTGTGGGGGTCGAGCTTTTATCTCACATCCGTTCAAGAAACAAGGAAAACAAACAGAATAGGATGAAACTGCCACGCGCTCATGTAATACTGGCTGTATTATCAGTATATGAGATGACAGAGGCAGATATTCATGTGGTATTTCAGTTTTTTTAAAAATGAATCCGTGTTCATCCAAAGATAATGTGTTTAAGGGTTGAATTATATTCATAGAAAAATTATTAAAAAATATACATTAATATAAAAAAGAAAGATTTCTTTGTCACAAAAGGGCTGAAAAATAACAATCTAAACGTGACAAAAAAGCAGATAATATGAACATTTCAGTATTGGTTCATTTGAACACTCATATTTGAAATATAATGTTTTTAAAGTACTAAATCACCTCCCTCAACCAGACATAGCAGTGAAATACTTTGCAGAATACATTTAAATGCACAAACTACATCCATCATGTATTGGAATTGTGTATATTTACATCCTGACTCATGTTTTTGCTCAAGCAATTTATTTTTGGATTTGGATTTTCATCCATAGAGAATTTAAAGAGAGTTTCAAACCCGTCAAAAGCTTGTTGTCTTAGATTTAACAGATAAATCACTTTATATACATTTTTATTGACATTACTTCACTCTTTGAAGTTTATTTATTTATCTAACCTTTATTTATCCAGGTGAGTTGAGAACCAGTTCTTGACTGGCCAAGACAGTCAGACACGCAGGAGTCATGTGGAATCCATTCATTCTTATTTTTTAACATTGATTGATTATATAATACTTATCAAACACATGCTCTGTCACTGTAGACTGTTTTAGTTCTAATTTTACTCTATCGTGAAAAGCTACCACAGTAAAAAGCACATATTGACACATATACTATCAACCATCAGTTTCCTTTCATTGAGGCCTACAACAGATTTTGAGTTTGATAAAACACAGTCTGATCCATGTATTACTTACATATTAAAAAGACAAATTTTCTGCAGACATGCTATCTTAAATCACCTTCCACTACGATCAACCAAAGCAGTAAAATAAAATAAAAAATCAAAGCACAAATATAACCAGTCCATATGAATCCAGAATAGAATGGCCTATTTTGACATCTTGAATTGAACATCCTGAACATCTAGAATCTTTCACTATATTTACCGAAGCTCTGTTTTTGCCACTGACACAGTGTTGTAAATCAACATTTATCACCTTATGATAAAAGATAAAACAATAATAAACCAAAAGATTCAAAAGCAGCATCCTCGGGCTTTGTCTTTCCACAAAGATGTGAAAATGTGTCTGGAATTTAGAAATAATTAACAATGTAAGGTGAGCTGTTATTTCAGAATTCCACTCCAGCAATTTTCTGAAGATATAAAAAGATTCCCCTTAACTTTTGAACTCGGATATTCACAAATTTTATCTGGTTAAAAAGCAGAAACGATAATTGGAATGTTAACCATCTCAAGATCTTGTCTAAAACCTTTTTGTTTCAGCTCTGTCTTCCTCTGTAATGTGATTTAAAAAGGCTTAGAGAGCTGCGGGGCGGGGAGCAAAACTAAACACACTCTCAAAAACAACGATGTACGAAAGTTATATGTTTAAAAACACCGGGGTGACTGACCAATGGCCTGAGATATTGTACCTGTATTATTCTAGACTTAAGCCTTTAACACCTTGTATATAATATGCTCCTCACTGCTTTCAGCTGTTAAGTAGAGTGTGGAAATGTGCTTTACATTGTGTAACACTCTGGTAAAGCTTGTGCTTGCTCAGCTAAGCTTCGGATGTTTCATCAAATTTCCATTTGATTCCGGAGAGACACCATCTTTTCTGCTGCCGACTGCAATTTAATGCAAGGGGTGGGAGGGGGGTTTGAAAAAAAAAATAAAATCAGCCCCAAAAACCCTCCCAAATATTCTAAAGTCCTTCCAGGTCTTTTGGAAAATGTTCCCCTTAATCCAAGGCGAGGACAAATCTGTGATAAATGTCTTTTATCTGGGCCTGTAATTCTCTTACCTGGCAGTCCCAGTATGGTGAAGTACGGCCTGCACTGTGTCGTACCGTACGACGTCCCCACACACGAGTTCCACAAGCCGGAATAGGTGTAAACGTTTGTAACGACTGTCATAGATCGGTCTTGTAAACTCCACATGTCCATTGCTGTCGCCGCCGAGATTAAAAACTGCCCCAATGCCGAAAGCATCAATCCTATTAACTGAAGCATCGACGCCGCCATTTTACACACCTCAAGCTCAAAACCAAAGATGCCGCCAAAGTCAAGGAAACTGTGAAATGGCAGCGTTTCAGCGTCTGCTTATCGTTATGTACGTCTCAACAGAGAACAGGCCTTATCAGGTGTTTACCTGCAACGCTCATGAGCCTTTGTCCTGGTTTCGGGAAATGGTGGCCATTTCCACTCCTTCACACCAGAGGGTGTGGCCTGACCTCATGAATTTCTCATCATTCTGAAGAAGTGCACACTTTCAAAATTCCCTCTTTTGGTTCTGAGCAAACACAGATATGTATTCGACTATTTTGTGTATTTTTGTCTTCAGCAATTGGGAAAATCCATCTCTTCTGCGGAGACTTCAGACCTGTTGAGTGGTGTTGAATAAATCGTACCTGGCAGCCCCAGAATGGTGAAGTATGGTCGACACTCGGTGAAGCCGGAGCTTTGCCGGACGCAGGACCTCCACAGGCCTGAGTACGAATAAACAGCCGTCACGGGGTTGTCAAACAGGTCCTCAGTGGCCCACTGGTCCATCCCCGTGGCTGCGATTATTCCCGCCACTCCTAACAAACTGAGGAGGAAGCCCATGACCTGACACAGAGTGGCCGCCATGGCGATTGCTGCTGGAAAATAAGTCAAAAAGTCTGGATGGAAATGCTAATGGTGTCGGTGTTGAGTATTAGAGCGATCTGGAAGGACCTCAGCAATGACCCTGGGTGTTTGCACACAGTCCACTCCTGTACAGGCAGCACTGGGTGGAGCATGTTGGTATCAGTTGGTGATTCAGTGGGATTTCAGTTGCAGGCAAAGATATGAATCACTCTATTTTCCTCTAATGGACGAAGTGTGCAAGACGTCTACTCAGAGACCATGATTTCGTTGAATCCAAAGTGCCATTGACATGTCACATGTGATAATAATGTCCAAGAGTGCCTTAAATAAAATCGTTTCTGGCGCTAACGCTGTTTTCACTTCACCCCTTCGATATTATTTAATATTTAACCTCAGTCGTCTATGGCACCAATTGCACCATCATTGGTTTGAATTGTTTTTGTGTATTTGATGTCAACTCAAACGGTGTTTTGCTAATTGTTCCATGCCAAGGCCCCTCAAATGACATTAGTTTCTAGCCTGGGTCACCTTGGCAAAATCATCTAAAATACAATAAGAAATCAACAATAAGAAATATGTCAAAAAAACATTAACTTGCAGAATGTGTTTTCTTACTTTTCTTCACTTGACAATTATAATACATAACAATAACAATAATAATATATTTTAATAACACAAGAATACTATTAACAAACATGTTTCCATGTAGAATATTCACACTAAAATATTTTGTTTTGCTTTTCTTTTTTCTTTTTCTTATCATAACTCCAACTTTCTGTGGCCCGAGTGCTGCTCCCTGGTGGCCCCCACTTTTCAAACAAGACAGACTGAACAAGTTTAAACTCAGCGTTCTTGATGCTCACTCTATAACTGGTACTCATTTTTCATAACCTCTATTGTAAATGTTATTTTAAGACATTTATTGTCACATGTTTGTGCCAC
>JAPTHA010000019.1:19224398-19235308 GCA_029814585.1 Gymnapogon annona | reverse complement strand
AGAGTGATTCCTAATAGTATAGATATATAAATACAAATAAAGAAAGAAAAGAACAGATTGAGTGCAACAGTAAAGATAAATAAAGAGACAACGTCAGATATATAGTAATATACAGTTCTGTAGTTATACAGATATGTAGTTATACCCTTATTGTTATGTAGAGATAGACAGAGACATTGTCAGTTACATAGTAATATACAGTTATATAGTTATACAGTTCTATAGTTATACCGTTATGATGATGATGATGATGATGGTGATGATGATGATGACGACGACGACCATGGCTCAGGTGGTAGAGCAGGTTACCCAATAACCAAAGGGGTGGTGGTTCGATACCCACTCTGTCCGGATCATGTGCTGTTGTGTCCTTGGGCAAGACGATTCACCCACCATGCCCATCCCTGTATGTGTGTGAATGATCCGTGTGATGAACTGGCGACTTGTCCAGGATCCCCCCCTCCCCCCCTGCACCCTCCCCCTTGAGTATCTGGGATAGGCTCCAGTGACCCCTGCAATGGATAAAGTGGGTTCAGTGAATGAGTATTAGATAAGATAAGATGAGCTTTATTTATCACATGCACAGTTATACATTGTACAAAGTACAGTGAAATGTGTTTTTGTACCTGCGTCCAGTAAGTAAAACAGCATGCAAAGTAAAATAAGAATATATACAGCAATGAAATATGACATAATTATGAGAGTGCAAATTGTAAAAGATAAAGCGGTATCTGTTGTTATTGTGCAAAACGGAGCTGTGACAATAGTTTTGTGACAAGGTTATTATTATTGTTGTTGTTATCATTATTTTTTTGATTTGTATTTGCTTATCGGTTTGTTAGTTTGCCAGTATTTTGCAAGTAAAGTTGTGGAATCGCCCTCTATAAAGGACTAAAGTGCATTGCTGGGATTGAGGAGTACTTCTAAATGAATTGAAACAGGGTGAAAACAGAAATACTAACTCATGCACAAATGTCTGAGAAGCTTGAATGTAACTTGGTGACGGCGCTGAACACCTCCGGAGGCTTTTGTATCCTATAGCGGGGATCTTGTTGCCAAATCTGAGGGGTACCTTTATTGTTTGTGATGGGGACATAAATCCCAATAACCATCTCAGCTCTCAGTGGTGAGCGCTGAGCCATTAAGCCCCGTGAGTGACTGTCACATCCCATGGAGAAGCCACTCCTCCATCTCCACCTGAGGCTCTGGAGATGGATGGCCCTCTGCTCCGTGGAGCACTGGCTCATTTCTGCCCCGGTACAGAAGTCAGTGCTGATTAAAATATCCACACTGGGTCCTTATTTCTATTACCAGTTCACTCAGCCAAGCCCAGACCCTCTCAATTAAAGTGGCCGGGCCCAGATGAATGGAGATGAGGGGGTGAATGGTAGCTGACAGAATTACAAACGCTCACAGTCACAATTTATTCTCCTGACAATTAGGAGCAATTTGTTTCATGCTAACTCATCCTTAAGGTTTCAGAAGGTCTTATTTGATATCAACAGGAGTGGCTGCGCCTGTCACGGACCCCCAAGTGCTACTCTCTGTTTTGATTATACACAGTTGACTGCACTTTACTGTACAAGTAATGGCTTTTCTGAGTCCGGTTTTAATACTCGCGTGAAACATATAAGATACACCGCTAACGTTAAGATACACTGAGTCTATTTTTTTTTTTTTAGTTTCTAAAAAACAACTCGCCCTCCAGACCACTGACTCCTGATTTGTTTCCCAACTTACATCCTGTGCCTCTTGCTTTTTTTTTCGTGCACAATATCTTACTGGCTGCTCAGTAATACCCTATACAATTAGATTCACAAAGGTAATTATTGTTACAGGTTATAAGGCAACATGAAATGTGTAAGCTTTTTTGGCAACCTTTTAACTCCGGCTGCAGCTAAAGAAAACTGAAAAAAAAAAAAAATGATGGCAGACTTTTCAGAGAGAATGTCTTAGACGATGGCACAATAGAGTACAGCTCTCAATGACTGAGCCACTTTCTTTAGCGGAACCACTAAACTTCTATGGTGATATTGTATTGTGCTTTGAAAAAAGGCTTTTGAAATGCATTAGCACTACACACTCTCTGAAGAAAGACCAAGCACGGATTTGAAACATAGCAAGGGAACAAAAAAAAAAAAAAAAAAACCCAATGAAAAAAAAAAAGGGGATGCCATCATTTTAAAGATTCGCCCAGCCCCCTTGAGATCTCACTTTCATTGTTTGCTGACGACTTGATACTGCAAAGTTCCATCCATTTTTTTTTCTTTTTTTTTTCTCTCTCTCTCCGTCTTCTTTTTCTTCTGGCGTAGCAAATTTGTTTTCAGGCTCCATAAAATAGCCTTTTCTTATTTCAAGCAGCAGTGTATGCAGTGGAAAATCTTTCACATAATATATCCTTAAAAGCACATTACTCTGTCCCATACACCGTTAAGAGTTAAGAACACAGTTAATATTTACAGTTGGGGAAAAAAAAATGGGAGAAAAAGAAAAGGATTTTGCCAGGGAATAAAACACCCCCACCCACGTATACACACTCACTCTCAGTGCAGCAGTTGAACAATTGCTATTCACAATCCTATCCTTAATGCCTAAGACCAACATAAAAGAGGGGAGTTTAAGAATATAGGGATAAGCCCTTTCAGCTTTTCTAAGTCTTAAGGCTGGTTTATGCTCCGTGAATACTGAGCATCGGCAGCCAGTGCTGTTGCCACTCTAAATAGATATTACAATGATTTGGGAACAATGCATTCGACTGATTCCCTCAGACACAAAAATACATATATGTGTATATATAGTGAATAGGAGGCAAACATTAGCGCTCGCTGACAATACAAGCATTTTTGATGTAGAAGGGTAGAGCAAGATTAATGTCTGTGCGAGAGAAAAGGCGAGATACCACTTTGGGTGTTTGCTGGGAAAGCTGCAGCGGGAAGATGCTTTGAGAGTCTAAATCCCCCCCTGAGTACAATGCAGGGCTGCTGATACAACCAACAGACACGGGGTCACCTCCCCTCAGGGAGACAATGGAACCACAACAACAAACTGGAGTGAGGAAGCACCGGGGACGGCACCGGCACAAAAGGCGTCGGGGAAGTACAGCAAGGGAGAAATTAAAGTAGGAAAAAATGCCTTTTGCTAGCGTTTTTCCGTCTTCATTATTATTGCTAATAAGCATCAAGGACTGCTGAATGTCAGAGGCGGAATTGAACAGAGACTCGACTTAAAAGAAATTGACCATTCTCCCCCCCCCACCCGCCAAAAAAAAAGTCAATTTGATTCAGCCCTTAAAACTAGAAAAAACAGTAGGCACATCAGTCCGAGTCTGCTTTCATCATCTGGACGCTTATACTGAATGACAACATATGGACTGCATCGAATGTGCTAAAAAAGATGTAGCGTCGCACGATTTTAAAGAGTCATTTTGCAGCACAAGAGAGGTATGGATAAGCAGTCTTTTTTTTTTTTTTTTTTTTGCCACTTAAGCTTTCCAAACGGCCTCAGGGCTCCAGAACAACTCCGACCCTTGTGTCTCCTCTCCCAATCCAAGATTAGCCTGTCTTCTTGTCTTAATCCAGCAGAAACGCTGCATCCTGACTCCAACACCTCTCCACAATTACTGCACTCCATAATCCCCTGCCTGCCTCCATTTTCCCTACTGCTTTAAGAGGGGTAAAGATCAGGGGTGAGCACTCATCCCCGAGCCCTCCCCTGCCTCTCACCATGGCAGTTAAGTGTCTGTGGAAATCATAGAATGAGTAAGCCTTGTGACAGCTTATTAATACTTCTCTCTTCTCTAGGGTTTACCAATGGTCAGTCCTTAAGTATACTGTACTGGATTAAAAGGATTTGCTTGTAGCTCAGGTTGGCTTCGGCAGAAAGAGGTATTTCAGAGCAATTCTGCCGCTCCGTTTCGTACTAAGATGTCACTTGAAGGGTCTTGAGTTGCATTGTGTGCCAGGCCTGATGGTCTATGAGATATAATGTGAAACATCAGGCTAAAGTCTTTTTCACGGTCAGTACTTCCTGTGATTTCAAGTGGCACTTGATCCTCTCCGGGAGTAAAAGCAGCGAAGCCTCAGGTCTGAAAAATACAGGACCCAGACCAACTAAGTCAGCGGCTCTTTATTGGTCAAAACTTTGATAGTTTTTTTTTACTGTTGTTCCAAAGAATGACCAACCGTGGGTCTCCTTCCTCCTTAATGCCGCCGTTCAGCGCAGTGTACACAGCTGAGCAACAATGACTGTGGCGCTTACAGAGACGAGAGATGTGCTTAAATGAATCATCCTGCTGGCTTAGCATAGCTTGGCTGCCTCTGTGCTCTGGATGTCTTTAATGCGTTTGTTTGCCTGCAGGCCCTCTGATTCTTTCTCCTTGCTTTCTCTCTGCTTTCTAGCCCTGATAGATTATACGTTGTTGTTGTTGTTGTTTTTTTTTTTATTTATTTCAAAACCTAAATGGACTTGAATCGATCAATACTTCATTGTGCCTGTGACGAAAGCTGCGCAGGAGGGGGGCACCCAATACGACAGATGTTACAATTCAGATTTTCTTTTCATTCTTTTTCAAGTCGACACAATGGCATATCTAAAGGAATTTCAAAAGCTGTTTTAAATTGATTTAAGTTAGCTTCTTGTCATAAAGCTGTGTGTTCACAAGTATCACAAAGATGACTGGGAACGGAGAAAGAGAGTAAAAGAAAGATGATTCCTCCAAGGAGTCTAAGCCATTGTAGGCTTCTACCCAAGCCTTGGAGTTAAAAAGGACCAAGCCTGGACAGATTTGCTCAGAAGTCTTTTTAGAAGATTTTTTTTTTTTTTTTTGAGCCAGAGATAGTCATCATGGAGAATAAACAACTTACTTTCAGCCAAGGGAGGGGCATGAAAGAATATGGAGGCAAAAATGTCCCACTGGTAACAAAATCAAGGAAAATAGAAGGGCATCAGAATCCTCTGAGCCTCCATATCAAATGTCCCACCCGATCTGGAATTCACAATAAAAAATAAAAAGACATGCAGCACTTGTGCATAATATAACGATTGACATGACATATCACTACAGCGGAAGGAATAAAATGGGGGGAAAAGAGAGAGCCTTTTATGTTCAGAAAATATGATATGATTAGGGCTTTTGATGCTGGGAGCTACTCCTATTTTTCCGCATCAAAAGGTGAGATCTTAAGTTTTTCTTATTTCTAGTGCTCGGTCGTATCGTCCAATATCTTCAAAAATTATTACTGCCGCATAACTGAATTAATCGACAGAAGTACAATTGAGTTGGAACCTCTGTTGCCCTAGCTACAGGGACAATTGGTGTACTGGGGTTTTTCATCCAGTCTCATCTGTTCCATTTAGTCGACATGATTTCAGAGCCGACTTTTCTAATCTGCCATGCCTCATTCAGTCTGAACGGTGACCACAAATGTGCTGTGTCCTCAACTATGATAGATGGCGGAGGCAGAGGAGAGGAGAAGACGCTAAGTTGGGCGGCGATAGCGGCGTTCTTGGAAGGGAACGAGAGAGATGTCTTCCACTCTGCGGCGGCGAAACCTTAGAGAGAACAAAACATGCAATTAGAGTGGCAATACACTGTGAAGTGGTCATTACTAGAGCTAATGAGCGCGCTATCTGTGCTCACATTAAAGTGCTCGCTAACGAGGGCTTGTTCATCATCGGCGAACACAAGTCATCATATAATCCTATCTCCTGTCCTCTCATCCCCGCAGCGGGCAGAGAGGCTCATTTGGGCAGGAGGTGGACAAAAGCGCAGGGTCTAAACGAGGGACCACGGTCTGGACACCAGACAGAAACTCCACGAGTTTAACTTGACCACCATACTCTGGGCGTCGGCCTCCACAGCTCTGCTCCGTCTCCACATCCACGAGTCCAAACACACCCTGGGAGAAAAAAAATAAATAAATAAAGATTGGTATGAAACCCGTGTGAAGTTTGAAACTAAATTCAATGGTATTTGGCACATATTTCGGATTCCAGGCACAATATTTCTGCTGAAACTTTTCTTTGTGAAGAATTCCAAACAGGACGCAGATGTTACCCAGCAACCACAAGAGGGCACTGCAGCCAAGCACTTTCCCTCCAGTGTGTCCTATTATTGCTGCTGCTGCTGCTGCTGCTGCTGCTGCTGCTGCTGCTGTGTGGCATCCCATACTGTAGCTGATAAAGAAAAGACAACCCATAGTTCCATCAGATAAATGTGAGGCACGCACTCCATAGGGTTCACAGATTCTTAAACACTTATTATCTATTTGATTCAATCCTGATTGCAAATATTTTCATGGGCAAATCCTCCCATAGGGTGAGCTGCCCCCATCACCCCCCCCCCTCACTTTGTGTCATTGTGTTTTTATTTCCCAGAAAAAAATAAGAGGAGTTAAGGGGGGGGGTGAGAAAGTTTAGTCTGCTGCTGTCTCTGAACAGAAGGAAATTTGTCACCATAGAAGAAAAATCTGATGCATTGAACACTGCACCCCACAGTGAATAGACTTTATTCTAAAAAAAAAACACAAAAAAAGTAAAAACTGTGAAAAAGACTATTTTTTTTAGAGTGAGTGACACAGAAATGAATACATATGTATTGACATAAAAGAATGCAAGAATGAAAGAATAATGAAATGATTTTGGATTTAGGCTTTTTTTTTTTTTTTTGTCTGCATGTGTGTGTTTGTTTCCCTCTGTCTCCACGGGGCAATGTTCTGGCAGTCACAATCGGATGAACAAGTTCTTCCTCAACCATTGTTGAGTCTCTCACTCTCGGTTGTGAGTCATTTCTTAGCCTGTAATTATGTTGGTGAGAAAACAGACTTTAATTCCTGTTAATTGTGTCAGCTAAGCAAACTGGGGTCTGGATTGAGACACAATGTGTTTAACCTTGGGCTCCAATATTCCCAATAAACTGCAATCACTCGCAACCTACAGATAAAAGACCAACGAATATCAGTTTTAGTCAAAAATAATCTGTTTTCAGTATTTATCTTAAATGATCTGGATTTAGCTTTATGGACAAAAAAAAAAAAAGCAGAGTCATTCAGAAGAAGCCAGATAATCTTCAAAAAACTGTCAACTACTAAGAAGTCTAACATTTCAGTAGCATTTCAGATTTGTAAAAACTAGAATAAGTGTAGCCACTCACAGTGTGCGAGGGACTTAATGAAGGAGAAAATGACCACATTTAAGCAAGTTGTGCTTATTACTAGCAATACAAGCTGCAGTATTTAAGACTTCCTTGATGTTCTTCAGTGGAGCAGTTGTGCAGTGGTTTCACATTTTTAAAAAATAAAAACAACCTTGTTCTTCCACAGGGATATTAAGCATTTTGAGATTCTTACAGGAATATCCTTATTCGGATAAAAAAAAAAAAACCTTAAATTATTCTTTTCCTATTAGGAAAAGAATTTTAATTATTTTTTTACTCACCCCAAACACCTTTATTTGCATTACAACTTGAAGCAGAGGAATCCAGGTCAAGACGCACGATTACTCTTTTGATGGGTTATGCTTTTAAAAAAAGGAATTATGCTATTAATAAAATCATCCGGCAGTTTAATTGTTATATAGCACAGTAGCAGACCCTGTGGAGGGAGCGTATCTGTGGTGCATCTCTAGAGTGCTTCTGATTACTTCCTCTCTATTCATCATTTTGTCATCTGGCCCCAAGGCATCAATAAACAACTGTCATGGATCCAAACTGATGGCAAATCATTGGGCTTTCACAACACAAAGACACTAATGCAATATTATTCTTCATTACTTTATCATAATATTCCGTCTATAATATCTAAACACTGAGATTAAGTCTTGTGTTTGATTATCAGCAGCTCGGCCTCAACAGTCCCAGGTAAAACTAGGTTTCCGCCACAGAGATTAACATCGTACAAACCAGGTGCTATCGCAATCTTTTTGTGGCATAATAGGGTCTGATATAGTCTATCAACTCTACCTTCACTATATATGTGTGCGCCTGTGTGTGTGTGTGTGTGTGTGTGGCAGTATGCATAGATAGATAAACACACACACAGAGAGTGATGTGCGATCAGAAGCATCAGAGGGTTTAGCTGCGGTAGCATTGCCCCCAAGGGACTGCTGCTGTGCCTGTGCAAACATGTGGACCTGGCTCTGCAACCTGGGAGCGAAAAGGGGAAGACAATCAAGATCTGCTGCCCAGATAATCTCTGTTTAGGACACTACATGCATTTAGGCTGAAATGTGAGACTACAGGGGAGTTGTTTTTGATCTGTACGTGTTTGCTCGGCATCTGTATCAGACAGCCAGCGCTTTCCTGGATGAAGTACAAGCCAGACGGAAGGGTAGAGGAGGGAAAACGGACGACGACCTGAAAGCAGGCTGGAGTGTGTGATTTCAGTGTGTCACGTGCACGTTTGTTAGAGGCGGGCTCAAATATATTCACAATTTAATAGGACTCCAGACAAAATCTGTGCGCAGAACCAATTTTAAAGCACCCATCTCAGGTCAGTCTCATCTCAGCTGTGCCCGGGCAGCAATCACGCCGCGCGCACACAAATGATGCTTAACCACAATTAACCTGCGGGGAATGTGCGAGTGTACTCTAGGACCATTCAATCTCACTTTCATATCACCGGCAAGTTAGAAGTTAAGAGATTGTCTCGACTCCTCTCTCATCAAGCATCAATAATTGATTGAGGCTTCTGGGACACATTGTGCATTGTGTCTTCAGGGGTGATCAGCGAAAGGACCCTCCACGTGGGAGGAGAGGGCGCCCAGTGGTGCTTCGCTTGACCCAACCAATCCTCTATTATTTATTACAGCAAAAAGGATCCTGCTGGATGGGTTAAGGAGGTCAGTCCACATTTAGTGCTTCCGCGACGGACGCCCTGCGGTTTAGATTGAGCATTTCGCGCTACGCTGCCTCTCCCACACATGCCCTGATTTGATATTAATACCAATCTTCTTTTTACCCCTTTATTCATTGAGATTAGCACCTCTCTTTCCCCATTCTGACATTCATTGGGATCTCAGAAGGACAGTGTGAAACATACTTTACCCCAGAAGAATGAAATCCTAAATTGGTATTTTTGCCAGCGCACATCTATGTTGAGCTTTTGTAAATGCATTTCAACCACTGACCGTCACACTAACCCTTCAAAACGGTTCATGTCCATTAGTATTATTATTATTATTATTACTATTATCATTTTTTGCAGCGGTGAGCCGAAAAAGAAGGCTGACTTTATTGAGTTGGCAATTGATGCACAATTGTTCAGAAAACGGACTATTTCTACTCTGAACGTCACATTGATTTTTTTTCATCCCAAGTTAAAAAAAAAAAAATGGACGGCAACTCATGACTTAACCGACAGTGTTGGGTTTATGTTTACATCCTAAAAACAAGCCACGGGGTGACAGCGGCGCGACCCAAAGGTTTAACCCCAAAGGCCTGTGGCAACTGTCTCGACCTCACCATATCGGACCCTCCTGTCACCCCGCTATTGTTCTGCACTGACACCAGCATCCCACTCACACATAAGTAGGGTCAAAGGTCAGACCTCACACTTACAACAGACGCAAACAAATGGCTTTTAAACGTGACCGTGGGGGCCCCGGGGCTAAAACAACTGCAGTGATGGAACATGGCCTCTTACTAGTTTTCCTACACGCTGTATGTGTGAGTCTGACAATAATTGGGTTTGAACGGTTACTCGTTAAAATAACGACACGTCGTCGTCCATCACAAGCTCCAACAAAGCCCAGGCTGAAGCGCTGGCGTGAAGACGGAGAGAACGAACCTTTAAACGCTTATCGGCTGATGAAGGAAATTACACGGCTGCAACCCTGAAACATTTAATTAGCAGTTTATGCATTATCGTGCTATATCACATCTCTGCCACCACTTCCCTACAATTGCCTAAACGCCTCCGGCAGTTTTTCTGTAGGTTTGATACTGAACACTTCATCCAGGCCTTTTGTTTCCGCTGGTGCCTGGGCTCATCCCCTGTCTGATTATTCACTATGTCTCACTGGAAGTCGATTCCTATCTGGAGTATCCTCATTTCAGAATACACGAGAACTTATGGCTACTACAACAGCTGAGGGCGCCGAACAAATTAAATTCAGCCGCTACAAAGTGACAGCTTTCCAACACTTTCCGAAAGGAAGATCCCTTCTTTAACTGCGCAGCTTTTGCCGCCGATCACAATCAAAGTGTGTCTATGTGTTTAAGCGCCCTCTTTGTGTGTGCTTCTGTGTGTGTGTGTGTGTGTGTGAGTGCGGTTGGTGAATTTGTGTTGCCGGGTCACCTTGAGCGTTTTGGTGCACATGGCATGAGGGTCCTGTCGCTGTCTCTGGCGCGCTTCGCTGAGTACTTCCTCAAGCGCGACACTCCCACTCCAGCAGGGATTTCCACACACCAGCAGTTGAATCTTCCTCTGGGCCTCCATTGCTAACCATTAGTGGGGGATTAGGAGAGCGGGTAAGCGGAAGAGGAAGGACTCCGGGGGTTAGCTATCAGGTGGTTTTCAGATGTGATGCTAAAGAAGACCTCAGATGACCACGCACAGTTAGAAACCACACACACCTCAGAAGAAACCTGATCATGGAAGAAGAGCGCACAGTATAATATTATTACTTTATTACATCGTGGGTTTTGAGTCACAGCTAGGTGCCGGTCTTGACAGCTGACCTCGAACATGTAAATAGTGACTGGTGCCGTTGCATTTTTGACAGCACGAATACATCGGCATAACAACAGAGTGGGTGGTTTAAGTTTTGGCTGGAGCTTTTAGACTTAGACTTAGACTTAGACTTCCTTTATTGTCATTACACAGACACACACAATGAATAACGAAATGTCATAGAATTGTCAGCTGATGATACAAATAAATATGGAAAATATAAAGTGCACAGTTGATGTAGCC
>JAPTHA010000019.1:19134122-19145763 GCA_029814585.1 Gymnapogon annona | reverse complement strand
TGGGTTGTGGGGGAGGTGACCGTTTATAGTATTTATATAAGGCTGCCCCAGCTGTCAGGAGGAAGCACAGTTACTATTTTGGCCTTTATAGCGAGGTGGGCATTTTATGCAGCACTTTAATAAAAAAAAATGCTGCATTTATACCAGCAGCAAATTCTAATAAAGAATACTTTTATTGTGCGTTTTTTTTGTTTGTTTGTTTGTTTGTTTCAGCGAAGATTTAACCAGTGTTTCTGTACCGGAGACAATTTCAACAATTCCACAATAAGTCCACTCCACAAATGGATGGCTAAGTCGCGAAGCTTTTCATAAGACAAAAGACGAGCCTTTGAAAACTGACACCGTGAAATAAAAAGGAGCTTAGGCATCAAGAGCACAACTGAGTAGTAGACAGAGGAGCGTGGACGCATTGGAGGAACACGCCTGAGCACACGGGGCCTGGAGGCTCCTCGATTAGCGCTGCCCTCTCTATCAGTCCGCAGACCGGCCCCGTCTTTGGAAACCTCTCAGCAGCAGGTCTCCCCCTCCACCCCCTCTGTGTCCCCGAACTCCTCCTCCTCCTCCCCCGGTGGTGCTGTGTGGAAGAGGAGGCTGCAAGTCGATCCGTCATCCCAGCGATGCATCTGCAGAGATGAGGCTGTCCTCGCCCTGATAGACAGACGCCTTTTGTGGCCGGCTCTACAATCTAAGATCCTCACGCTCGATCCTGGATCAGCTTCCTCACCCCTTTCTCTCCTCTGCGCTTGGAGATTTATGGCAACGGCTTCCACGTCTCCGCCGTTCTTCTTCTTCCTCTTCTTCTTCTGCTCCGGCTCAAACTGCCCACACTTCTGCGACCGCGGCGATACTTTCCTTCGGAGACGACCGTTGAAAGACAAACAATGGCTGCCCGGTCTCTTTGTGTTTTCTTGGACAACAGTTCATCCACAACTCCTCGACATGTGAAAAACACACCAGTGTCACTCAATCGGCTGTTTGTGATCGTACAATATACTGAGAAAAAAAAAATGTCAGTATCTTCTCAAGGTGAAGCCTTGGACTGGTGAACTCTATCACCAATACACACACACACACACACACATCTCAATTTATATGTTGAAAACGCCTTGATTTTGTGAAGCTGTCGGAAATGAGATTGACATGCTCAGTTTGGGGCCATGTCTTTCTAAAACCCAGCACGATTCTCTTTTTTTTTTTTTTTTTTTTCCCTCCCCACTGCTATATTTCTCCTCACAGAAATCTCTACGTGAAATGTTATCAAATGATATAAAAAAAAAAAAAATCGAGAGGAGTAGGAAATGGAGGAGGCCCTGAGGGAAAGTGTAAAGGTGTGTCTTAAGTTCCCTCAAGGCAACAAAAAGTCATTCTCACTGAGGTGTGGGCTATTTTTATTTATATAGCTCCTCCGCTCTGTTTCTTCATACATACTGTTTGTCGGGCTATCATTATACCAGACAGAGAGGTGGGGGTAAAAACCATTTGCATTAGCATCACTGTCTGACTCCAGGCACTAAGCAATGATACTTTATTCCATACCATTCAGAGGGCCATTATCACTCTCTGTCCCCACTTCCAGTAGGGCGCTCACACACACACACACACATGCACACACAATTACACGACGCATCGCGCACACTATTCCCATCCAGCCCTATCGCGGAAAGCATCTCGTGCAACACTGGCACAGAGGTACAGGACGGGTGAGGGGAAGTGGAGGGGAGGGACATTTCCGGAGGGGGGTCCTGGCATGTAATTGTCCTGGTGAGCACTCAATAGCACCTTAAACCAAGCAGGCAATCTACAAAGCTGTGCAGTGAAGGAGGGAAAGGCCCTGTGGCTATGGGGACCCTAATAGGAACTTCTTTCTCACAGAGATAAATGGAGAAAGTTCCTTTTATTTATCGGTAGCTGCTGTTTGGGACTGGGGCTATCAAAGCGCAGCAGTGCTATTTATCCCTCCAAAAAGGATTCGTCCGACACAGGGCTGAGGGCGAAAGAGGGAAAGAGAAGGCTAAGGAGGGGGGCGACCACTGGAAATTGGCAGAAACAGAAGGTCAAACTGTTTATCTTTTTATTCCCATGTCTCTCCTTCTCCTTCATTCTTCTGCAACTGTCCTCTCTCAGTTTACCTGTTGTGGTAAGATACACAGCCGCAGTAATAAAACTCTTTTGGTAGCTGTTACTGTATGGAAGGCTGACAGATTCATTTCCACAGAAATTCAGAGAGAGATCAAACTGGCAGGGTTATTCCAATATAAAGCAGGGAAGGCAAGTAAATAATTACTTTTCATACACTCTTCAAATGACGGGAGCAGGAGTGTTAGAAATTGGAAAAAAAAAAAAAAAAAAAAAGCAGAGTGAATAAGCAAAAAATACAACTATTTCATGCGCTGGTTTATATGTGAGCTTATCAAGCAGAAATAGGTGGTCTTCGCTGGTGTATGGTTCATTAAAATAATGGGCAGTTAAATGTCAAATGTTCAAGTGCTTCTGTGTCACGCGTGTCACCTGGAGAATTGAGTCTCGCTGTGATTAAGCAATTAGCTATTGACACATGAGCTTTGTCAAATTAGCCGTCATCTCCAGCACGTGTCAGTTGTCACGGTCCTCGATGCATCGTCTATGGATTAAAAACAAAAGGAGGTTATTTCCATTTGAGAAAGATCGCCTTTTAGTACACACATTAATGACGTCTCTTTATATTCCAAAGATGCAACGTATCATCAGGTCTCATCATCATCTTGTCTCAGCTAAATAACATGTCCTGCTATTTGCATTTACTCCATGCTCTCAAGCAGATAAATTAATGAATTAGCAAACAAAAGAAAATCTTGTACGACACAAGTATTGTCTAAAAAAAAACAAAAAACAACACCATCTGGATGAAAATACCAAGCCAACAGGTGGCAATGTAACCCAAACGCTAAAGCCAATCGATGGCCTGGAATAAAGGCATAAGTGGTTCTGATTAGTCATGGTAAGAACGGTAGTGGAAGGGGGACGTGTCCAGGGTGTACCCCGCCTTCACCCATTGGTAGCTCGGATTATTTTCCAGCATTCTCACATCGTCAATGTATAAATGAAGTACCTCTTAGTCATGTTTTACAGTTCAAGTACCTGTGTTAGCTGATGGAGACAGCAACGCACACTGTTACAGGAATAAAACTGCATTTCTTTGTACGCACTGCAACAACAAAGACTACGTTCAGATAGCAGGTCTTAATGCACAATTAATTTTTGTTTTTTTTGTGAAATCTTATTTTTTTATGTATTTATTTTACACATTTAATGTAGCTTCTATCAGTTTTGAGTATGAGCTGAATGAAGTGACCCACATGCTCAAAAGCGTTCCTGATGTAATATGTGTCCACATGGACAGGCACTGTGTTTATGCAAGTAAATTTGTTTTTCCCAGCGTTCCGTCTCCTCCTGGGATGCAGAATTGTGACATTTGTCATATTTCAATGTCGTTAAGGTTGGATAAATGTGACCTGGCCGTTCAGACTGAAGTCGTATTGCTATTATATCAGATGCGTATCGGTTGAAGGGCCACATATGAAAGTGACCTGGGTTGGATTTGAAAAAAAAATTGGATTTGTGCCGTTCAAAATGTCTTCAACAAATCACATATGGGAAAGAAAAAAAATCTGAGCCATATATACCTGCAGCCTGAATGTAGCCTTGGAGTGTTTGCATATATTCAGAGATCAACATTTGTACAAATCTGGTTTATTCAAAACTGTTTTGTAGTTGTAGTTTTTTTGGCCATTATTAGGTAAAACATTAAAGTGGCTACTGTTCCGAGTACTACGACTGTACTCTGAAGAAAAAAAAGAATGTTTCATTATAATAAAGAGGAGAATTTTTTCTTTTCCTTTCTGCTTTTCCCTACAGGGGTCACTGCAGCAAATCACTTGCCAAACTAAAAAATCAATCAAATAAATAAATAAATGAAAATAAATCAAATAAATCACTCGCCTAATTAAAATAATATATGCCTAATATAAAATAATTAAAACAGAAGAATGATGTAGATAAATAGCTAGCAGGCTTCCTATAGTTAGACTTCACAGAAGTCACTGCACCACCGTTCATTCATCCGAGATATTTTAAAATTGCTGGACATAAAAAAAAACATGGAAAGACTTGCTTTCCAAATGACACAATATAAGCATGACGTCCACGTCTGGCCATAACACGCTGTGTGACTTAACAACTTTGATGGATCACCAACAAAACCTTAAATCACTTCCTGGACACTAAGAACGGTTAATTTACGTCACGCTCATCTGCAGTAGGTGTCTGGGCAAAAGTGGCTCAATGGACGGCTCTCTTTGAAGCCAAGCTTGGTTTAGGAGGTGAAGGAGGACTGGGCAAACCACACACTGGTGATGAATGACTTCACTGATCCATTACTGTCTATTTTAGTCTCGTAATCCAAGAGGGAATGCCCACATCAAAGCCCGGTTTCTTCCTAAGAGGAATTCCCCTCATAGTTGGACATGCAAATGAGCAGGGCCTCCTCCAGGCCCCCACACCTGATTGAGGCGTGCAACGCCATTGCCAACGCCGTGCCATGGGAATTACATACCAAGGGATGGCATCCAATTGGACCAAACTCTCCCTAAGCAATTTGCTTTGGCTTTATTCACTGGCATAGTCAGGCATGGCAGCACTTCCTTTATTTCACGGCCATGCCGCAAGATTTCTGGCTGGACCTCGCTTGGAAGCCATATTATGGCTGAGAAAGGAGGAAAAGAGGGATTTGGTTTTTACAAAAGAATGGAGCATGGATCTGTGTCAGTGTCTCTGCTCATTCAGGTTTTCGGGGATGTTTTCACTTGTTGCCTGAGCTTATGATGAGATGTTCATGATTCTTTTCCTGTTCGTGATCCTATTTGAACACAACGGTCGTCTCTTCTCGGAGTGAACGCTGCCAAACAAGTTTTCACTTCCCACAAACAAAAGAACTCCATGCATGTGATCGTCTAAATCTACTACAATACAAAATTAATTTATTTGATTTAGCGTTTGAGTTTCTCAGAACAAAAGCCCAGAATGTGGGTGTCCTTGATTGGCCATGCACCCCCGATGTGACAAATACAGTACACACAAATAGTTCCAGAGAGACAATATAAGCAGCAACGCTGGACGAGTGGAAATGGCAAAACGGAGGGAAAAACCACAGATTCAAAAGAATTCTTTGTACATATGTATCTCATATACATATATGTTACCAAATTTAGTGAATGTAGGTGAAACCAGCTGCTTGGGCTGAATTTTCTTGGTCAATTTTCTAGGGGATGTCACTAAATCTCTTGGGTCATAGTAAATATGCAAAGAAAATCCCAAAACATTATTTTCTACAACTTTTAATAAATGTGCAAATATATGTGAGGTTTTCAAGCACTTGTAGGTCCTATAAAAATGCGATTCAATTGGCAAACGGAGAGGAGGGAGGGGCTTGTACTGGTGTGTGCGCTTGGGCCCCAAAAATAACCGCTAAAAAAATATATATATATATATATATATATAGAAATACATGAAACAGCCTGATAGTCTCTCCAACTTCCAGTGAGTTAGGGCTGTGATTTTCTGCTAAACTCCAGACGAGTCGAAAAAGAAGAAGGTCACCCGGCTCCCAGGACGCCACAGCCAATGAAATGGCGAGGGAACAAGGGAAGAATAATAGATATTTCAGTGAGTGATTCTTAGCGGGAAAAGGGGAATTTATGTACATGTAGATGAGGAGGAGGAAAACGGGTCAATGACTGTGATGGATCATCTTTTGGAGAAGAAACCTGGCAGAGGGAGCCGGAGCGGGAGCCGGAGCACACAGGTTTAATTTTTGCTCAGCCGTGCATTCAGCGGGTCTAACGGCAGACAAACGGCTGCACTGGCTGTGACCGGGGACCGGGGTCTCTCTATGTCCAGGGTCACAAAGTGGGGGTTTCTTCACTTGTCGATAATGAGATAGCAAATGGGCGAGTGGCGTGGCTCTTTTCTCGGAGAGAGAGCTCTTCTACGCGGCGGCGACACCTCTGCGGCTCGGCGCTTTAGCTGGGTCCTGCTCACGCCCCCGCCATAATTAATTTGTCTTAATTGCCCTGCTGCTCTGGTCGCCGGTCCAACATTATTCCTCCACTCTCTGCAGAATTCACATTTAAAAAAATCGCTTCGATCTGTCGACGGGGGGGCACGGGAGGAACTGTGAGCCTTTTGTGCCCCGAACAAAGTCGACCAAACAAGCACAACATGAGCTTTTGTGTCGTCGTCACAGGAACGCTGTTTATTACTGCGGAAAGAAAGAAGAGGCTGCAATCCAATTAATACTAATGTGTAACAATACTTAATGAGTTCTGTTTTAAATACTTTGACTTTTAACGTGGGCAGGTTTATTAGTCAACTTTTCTTCCTTGCTATGTAATGAATTAATTGTGTAAAAATTCCATGAAAGGTTACGATCACTATGCGAAATGGTGAATATATTCAAATACCTTGAATTAATAGCAGTGTTGGAACGCTGACATTTGATTATTTGTTATAAGTTCGAGATTAAGAGTCACTCTTTTGGAGATAGAATAATCAACAATAACAATTTTCATTTACTCAAATTGTGGAACTTATTACTTATGATTAGTTCATAAATGAATTTACAAGCAGATGTTTTACACCTATTATAATAGAGCTATAAAAGCTTCTAAATTAAATACTACACTACACCATTTGCAACTGTAATGTCATTTACAACGAATATTTTTTCCTCAATAAGTGTAAATGACTAACATACCTGCATCACATGACTCTATATTCACCCAAATGACGACTAAAACAATTACCTTCAAAATATTTCTATTACAGTGATGTTGTTAGATTAATGACAAAGTCCAAAATAGTGGAAAAATTATTGTAATATTTTACTTTTGGACAAGGTATTTAAGAACCACACGTTAGGCTTCATATTTATTTGAACATAAAACAAAAACTTGTGAACACGTGTGGACGTATAGTTTTAACAGTAGCAACAGAAGCAGTAGTTTCTGATTTGTAAATGTCTCTGTGGCTTAAAATGTGTATTTCCCAAAAAATGTAGCGAAGCACAAGCACATGCAAATGAGAATAACAGCTCACAAGTACCATACGTCCACTATCAAATCAAATCAAAGTTTATTTGTATAGGGCCAAATCACAACAGCCTTCTCAAAGCACTTTACATGCAATCAAGTAGGAAAAAAAAAAAGAAATAAAATAGGAAGAAACCCAACAGAATCTATTAGAATGCAGATTAAATAGCAAACTTCAAAAGTGATTTTTTTTTTTTTTTTTTTGGAGCTGCTATGAGCTCAGTAAGGCTCTATAAAGGTATATATAAGGTTCGAAATGAAATACAACACTATTTACAACTGTAATGTAATTTGTAATGTATATATTTTTTGCCTCAATAAGTGGAGTCAACTGCAGTTGTATTTATTCTGAGTGAGTAACGTACCTGCATCGCATGACTCTACATTCACCCAAATGACAACAAAGAATAAAAAAATAAAAATAAAAGTAAATTAATCATAGCAAACTTCAAATGTGATTTTTTTTTTTTTGCTGCTATGAGCTCAATTATAGACATTACATAGCATTAAATGGCAGATATATAGAATTGACTATGACACAACCCACGATAAATCTATGAATTTGAGCTATAGGGTATTTTGTCAGCTGGGTGAACTGTAAACTTTTCAATCCCGTGATGTGTTTTTTTTTTTGTTTGTTTTTTTTCCCCTCCTATAAGCTCAACGTCCACACCTTGTTCTTGCGCAGAATACCCCTCTTCCCTCTTCCCTCTTCCGCCAGGATTCCCCACCCAGAAAGCACTGTCTGGCAGATTTGTGCCTTTCTTGTGCTTCTTTCATACAGCAGAGAATGCAGCTGAAAGGCAGGGCAGGCTTCCTCGCTGCCCCGGGACCAGTCCAAATTGTAATCCTATTCCTCTGTTTATCAAAAAGAGGGAGAGAGCAGAGAGAGGGAGGCATTGAGCTGACAGCTTGATTGTGATGCTCCTGTCTGATAACTCAGCTAACCTTATCCATCTATTTCACCTCAACCTTGCAGCCATGTCCCCAACCCCCTTCCACCTGCTTCATCCTCTACCCCACGAGAGTCGCACACACACACACACGCGTACACACACACACGCGCACACACACATCCAGGCTTACCTTGCACACTCTCTCTCCCTCTCTGTCTCTCTTTCTCTCTCTCTCTCTCTCGTTCCGTAATACACACACACAAATAATCACTGCACACCTCTGACCCCTTTATCGAGTGTCGGTGTTAATCCTCATCTCTCCGCTCAATGCAGAGCACAATCACAGAGACCCGCAGGACCTGCAGTTAGCGCTGTGGTTAAGTAGCCCAAGGTGAAGAAGTCTGTGATAAAGGTGGCACAAAGGGTCAGTAGCTGCTAGGAGCGCGGGCCCGGGCCTGTGACTGGCCATGGCCTTGAGACAGGACAAAGAGGTGGGCTGCGGAGGACGAGCACAGTAAAAGAGGGATTGAAGAGGAAGTGGAGGACAAAGAGAGAATGTGCACAGCACAGGGTTAAGCTAATGTACAGGGATAAGATGAGAGGATGCATGTTCTTTGAAAAGCTTGGGTATCACAAGTTGGTGATTAAAGTTGTGCAGGGTGGAATGTGATAAAGGTCAGGATGCTATACAATGCACATTGAAAATGTCAGGGTTTTTTTTTTTTTTACCCACTGGGGTTTGGATTTCCATCGACTGCTACATTTACAAGTAGCAAGTACTTGTGGTTTTATTTGGAGGAGTTCACCACTTATAGAAGGATGTGTAGGTGTAACGACTTCACACGGAGAGCAATAGTATAGGGTCATTTGTACTTGGCGTGTGGGCGGGAGAAGATTTATGTTTAACCTCATACAGACGCAGGGACTCATGTCTATGACACTGTTTTTCAGCACCTGAACTGCACAGGTTAAGTCCCTTTTTACTTTTGTCTTATTTAGATTTTAGGTCAAGGGTTGATTTTGTGTTAGCGATGATGTCACGAGTGATTGACTTGATTTCCTTTGATTATTTGGCTTTAAATATTCATTTAAATGTCCATCCTTAACAAATAGTTTACTAGTGCTACTACTAGGAGTGTGACTTCAGAGAAACCTGTTTTAGAATGTGCTTCTGCTTTGTTTTTAAATGTAAATAAATATTTGCCCATGCGGGTAAAATACAAAAAAAAAATAGACAAATGCTGTATAAATCTACCAATAGGTTGTTAGTTTTTCCAGGTCTAATATGCAATACCTTGATTTATAGAAGCTGAAGAAATAGTGCATGACACCAACCATGATTTACAAGACCTTTCTTTATTGTGGTGCAAAGGCATTGACGTCAATGGAGGCTAAGACCCTATTAAAAGAAAAAGTATCCATTCAGAGTATAATGAGGGTGCGAGAAAATAAATAAATAAATAAATAAAACATTTGAAATACAACATTTGTGTTTAAGTAATGACGTGAGCCACTTAAAATTTTCAAGTTGCAAATTTCAGTATAAATCAAGGGAGAAGAAATGACCTGTAGCTCTATTACATTGTAGTTAACTATATATATATATATATATTTTGTTTGGTTTCTGTGTGTTTTTTTATTATTATTATTAAATGTAAATTTAACCTGCTTTTCAGTGCTGTGGGGAGTGTATCCAGCGCGTGCATTAGTCAGGCTGGCAGCCGTCACATGTCAAGCTAAGTTAACAAATGTTTTGCAATTAATATGATCTAATTACTGTATAATGAAAAATTACACAGCTTCCATTAAATTAACTCTTGCACGGGATTTTTTTTTTTTTTTTTTTTTTACGTTGATGGACTGTGGAATGTTGATAAGTAACATATTTAAATTGAAGCCATTTGCCAGTTTTATGTTAACATCCAGCGGCTGTGATTCGGCAAATCAATCACAGGTAGCTTTAATGATACACTCCTGTGTTCGGAAAACATTCATCTTGCGCCTCGTTCATTCCGCTGTAACCCCCCGCTCTGAGAATCGTCCTTGGGACACCCATATGACACACGACACCACGCGCCCCAAGAAACACAGACGGACCCACACGCCTGTACACAAAACACACATGCAGGCACAACGCAGACAGACACACACACACACACACACTCTAGACAGCTTCACTGTCAGAGATAAATGATGCCTGACACTGTGGCCTGGAGAAATGGGCTGCAGTGAGATGAAGATACTTCTCACAAAGGTTCCCTGAGCCAAACAAGTAGTGTCCCTGGGAAACCTGGACGCTGACTTCTGTTGCTCGAGGGCCACACGTCAGTCAAAACATCCTCCAAACAACCGCGATGAAAGCTGACTAAGTTTATCACCCGAGCTTCAAACTTGTAGACTGACAACTTAATGGCAGGATGAAGTCAGTAAATACAACAGGACTGAGAAAAAAAAAAGAAAAAGAAAAAAGCAGCTGCCTTCATTCACAAACAAATCAGGAATTGTGCGTTTAGTATGTCAAACTAATAGACTTATTACTGTCCGTCTCTGGTATTCATGACTTTTTCATTTTTAATTTTTTTTTAATTGTCAAACCCAACGCTGTCTTTTGATTCCTAGCGATGACAAAGACTAATGCGAGTTCAAGACGATACAGAACACTTTTTAATGTGATGTGTGTCTTTTGTGCCCAGAAACAATAGCAGCCGTAGCTCAGGGGCTTCTGGGTGTTATGGGAGCCTCAGACGCACACAGGAAGGGAAGGTTATACACAATGTTTAGAGACTTCCTATCCCCTTTAGGATGATCAGATCAGTCAGTCAGAAGGCTCTCGGCGGGGCCCCGGGGTCAAGGGCCACGCCAGTCAGACGAGAAACACAACAGAAGCTCGGTGTCTCCGTACGAGGCGGCTGCTGAGGAAATCTGAGTGTTGTAGACGCTTTATGACGCCATAAAATAAGACAATGACATTCTCTGAAGACACGGTTGGTGAAAAAGAGAAAATGAAGGGGTGGTGGTGGGGGGGGAGGAGAAGAAAAAAAAAAAACACAACAGAATTAAATCTCCGAAACTGCTTCAAGTGCCTCCTTTCTGAAAATATCTACAGAGGGAGGGAGAGAAGAGAGAGGACAAAAAAAAAAAAAAGAGCGAGTGTTTGTAAGAAAAAGGAAACAGGCCTTTTTACAACTTTTAAAGAGAAAGACAGCGTGGAGTGAACGGGAGAAAATATTTACTCAGGGAATTAGTTCAGGATCATTGTGTGTGTGGAGGGCTTTAGTTCCCTGGCTCCATTTCAAGGCCCAAGTGGCTCAACTGGAGCTCCCTCCAGGGCAGGCCTAATTATCACAGGGCTAGGGCCATTAAAATGCTTAACTAACCTCGTTTCTCCAAAACGCACAGATTAACGCCAGCCTCCAGCAAAGTGTCGGGAATAACCCTGCTGCCTAATACCCTCTTTGATTTTTTTTTTTTTTTTTCTAGTGTGGAGAGGCGAGGCAGAGGACTGGTGTGGTAATAGTTGTGGACGGAGGATAAGAATGCTGAGAGTTAGCAACCAGCCCGACCCATCCTTTCAGGGTAATTGGATGTGTAATGTTGTAAGAGGCGCAGGTAAAGAGCAGA
>JAPTHA010000019.1:19039485-19052678 GCA_029814585.1 Gymnapogon annona | reverse complement strand
TACTACTTTGTTTTACTCTAAATACATGATCATATTTGGAGTTGTGAGTATTTGTAGGATATCATTGGTCTGAATGTAGAACCTGAATGAATATTATCGTTAATATCTTCAGTGTAATTTCAGCATTGCACAGATTCATCCGAAGGGCCAGACTGAACTCTATGGCGGGTCAGATTTGGCCCCCGGGCCACATGTTTGACACCTGTGCCTTAGATAGTCCAGGTTCTACGTACCGACTGGGAAACTTATGATAACAACCTATAAATATAAAATATTTAATATAACAATTTCTCGATTTTTCTCAGTGAAAATGTGAATATTTTAATTTACACTAAAACAATGTAGAATTTCACAAAAAAACATAAATAACCTGCACAAATACAAACAACCAGAAATGTCTGAAGAGAAGTGTAATTTTAACAATATTCTAGTTGTTACTTAATGTTTTGTGTATCTGCAGATCCACTGTGATCTGTAAGCTCTAATGTGCATGTATAAATGAATAAACTGATGTAGAATATTGTTAAAAGAGCACTTATTTTTCTTCATAGTTTTCAGGTTGTTAATGTTATTCATTGTTTAAAGGACACTTTGCAGATGTAAACATTTTCATCATATGAGGACAGTTTGGAGTTGACATTATTGCTATGTAACTATTATTATTGGACTGGTTCGGCTCACTTTGGAACAAATGTGGCTGAATTTGGCCCCTGAACTAAAATTAGTTTGACACCCCTTGGTTTACAGCAAAAGGATTAGTTTTCATATTGATTATATAAAGAATATCATACATGGTTATGAGGGATCAGGGTAACATCAAAACAAAAGTATGATTAAGAAATACCAACAGTTGAGAAAATAATATTAATAGAGAATATTAATTTGAAAAGAGGATGCTTCTAAATTATATGGAAACAGTCAGTTTGTGTGTCTCGGCAGATTCATTCAACATTTATATTTGAATTATGACATTTTTTTAAAAACAGATTTTTTTTCCCTGCAAGACAAATGCAGAAAAACAACATGGACCAACGTCAGGCAGGTTCATCACAGAAGAGTTGAAAACATCCCAGTCCGACCCCAACCCACACTCCGGTTAAATCTGAGGGTGGAATTAGAACTCAATATATTATCAAAACAGAAACCAAGTGTCTGTTGGTGTAAAGAGTGTGCATTTTATTTCAGAAATGGTAAATGGATTGCACTTACACAGCGCTTTTCTACACATTTAAGGCATTCAAAGTGCTTGATGTTGGCCTCAGATTCATCCATTCACAGACCAGTGGGCGGCTGCTGCCAGGATCCACTGGAAAAAATTCAGGATTCAGTGTCTTATTCAGGGACGCTTCAACATGCAGAGCCAGGATTTGAACTGCCAACCCTTCAGCCATGTTGAGGATGTATAAATATTGCTGAGTCAGGACTGCATCGTCACTTTAGAGTAACATACAGACTGTATATAAACATGGAATGTTTCATGTCGGAAAAGCTGCAACAGTTATGTTTCAAGAGAATTTGTCTTTCCCTATGATTTACTCATTGATACAGAATCATTCTCTTAATAATAATCATCATCATCAACAATCTTATGTTTTTTAATTCTGTATCAAATATAGTTTTTTAAAACACCCAAATGTTGTACTGAGTTTCATCTCACATCATACAGACTAAGTTATAGACTTAGTTTCTCACTTTGTGAGAGTTTCAACAAATTGTATTGTGATATTTTAAGCTTTAACAGCTAGTATGAAGTTGTAAAAGACGCAACAAAAGTCTTTAACTTTCAAATCATACCATTTCATTTTACCTTCCTATACAAAACATACCCGTTAGTAAAATTAAATTTAAATTGAAGAAGGATTTTTTTGTTAGTTTTTTTTTGTTTTTTATAGATTAATGAATGAATCAATGACTATTTGTTTCAGACACGCAAACTATAAATCAGGTATCAAAGGTCATAGTGCCTTTGCAAGAGCAGTTATCACATTAAACAAAAATACACCAGACATGAGGTCAGCCAGTACACGTCTGAAAAGGAGCGAGAAGAAGCAGAGCTTATTTAATCCCACCCCCCCAACCCCCCATTTGAAGCTTACATCAGTTTCCTGTAACAAATGAATACCAATAATATACAACGAACCGGAAGAAAACATGTTCATTTTAGCCTATTTAGATTAGATTAGATGGCATTAGATTCAATATTTAGCTCCGTTGGTAAGGCACCGGGCTGGGGGGACCTGGGTTCGATTCCCGGGAGGAGTGTCCAGTGGGTTGTGTCAGGAAGGGCATCTGACATAAAAAAAATAAATAATTTCTGCCAAATCAAATATGCAAATTGATTTCGTTGTGGCCACCCTGGAAGGGAAAAAGGCGAAAGAATTAATCAGATTAGTTATATATTTATTTGTGCCATTCGGGGAAATTCCATTTCATTGTGTTCATAATTCATCACTGTAAATTCTTTAAATTTCTTTTTAAATGCCATCATGGTTCAGCATTGCTTGGATCAGCAGTGAACGCGTCTGAACTCCAGGGGAAAACACGATTTACACCCTGGCCCTTTAAGTGGAAACACTATTGTTCCCTGTTCCCTGCTCCTGCTGTCATTTGTGACTTCGCCTTTAACCGGCGAATTAAATAAAAGGTGCATTTTGGGCACACAAGCTATTAAACCCACCAACAATGACCTGTGTCATCATTGGATTGAGTAAGTGAGGCCTGGAAGCTCCAGGAAGACAACAGTAAAGAGAGAAGCGCCGAGTCCCAGGTGAGGTGTTGGAGCTGGTGGCTGTGTAATTAAAAAGGATGAAAGTGCTGGACTCAATTATGAGATACAGTACATTGTTTAAGGCACAATGTGCTGTTCGACCGCGGCTATACTCCGAAGATGAAGTCAGCGTGGCCTCATCTTTTGTGTGCACATGGCATGCAGCCGTGATCAATGAATTACTTCGTCAGGTGCCGGTGCCAAGCGGGCAAAGAGCTGCAGGAGCTGGAGGCGCAGGTGGAGTCCCGGTGAAAGAGTGCGGTTCACCTTTTTTGCCGCCTGATTAGACAAACAGGGAACATGGCGGAGTATAAATCATAACTATGGAGTGTATTGTTAATCCATCATGGTGTTCGCCTCTGAGTAAATGATTAAGGAGCACGGACACAAAGTATACTCATGGTGTGTTCCTGAGCTCGTCTGTTTCCACTACGCTGGTCAACAACTAATTTATTGTTTCCGTTTTTGGAGCTGATTTAGGATCATTTTGATGCTGAATCCAAAAATCACATTGAATTTTGCTCAAACAGGTCAACTTTCTGAACTGTGCAACGCTGTGGCTTTTTTACATTTTTGCTTACATCTATGGCCATTTTCATGTCATGTGATCCAAAATTCTCTCATATTTCTTGCAATAAACAAATTCTAAAGATTTTACTTTTACCAATTTATGATTAATGGGGATTTTTTTATATTAGAGGTGAATGAAACGGCTTCGACTAGAAGATCTTGCAAATATAAGGCTAACATATTCTGGTCCATCTGCGCTGAATACACCATTATTAACACCAATATATTTTATATAATATATATATATATATATATATATAAAGAAAGAAAGAAAGAAATAAAATACACCATTGTACCAAAAGGGATCAAGTCACAAGTTTCATAAAGTATGTTTACACTTAATAAATACTTAATAAACACAATAAATACATCTTGTGAGAAAAAAGTTTTTTTTATCTTAAAACCTATTTTGAGTGAGAACTATATAAAAAAATAAACTGATAAAGTCACAAAAATGTAATAAATTTTCTGAGAAGATCAAATTTTTCAAGTTAGCAAAAAAAAATCTAAGGTGGTTGAGAAAAATTAGATGTGATTTTTGGATTTAGTGGCGCAAAACGGTCCTAATTCAGTTGAAAAAAACCTAGACAACTAGCAAAAAATGTTCTTTTGTAGCCCAGTGTATCAATGACAAGAATTCTTTATGACCTTAGATGAATGAGTGTTCTAATGTGTGTTCTAATTTTATTGGCGAGGTTGTCTGTCACCCCAGAACATCTCTCATAAACAAATCTCCAAATAATGACAACTCGGAAAGCTTATCTTTGTTTTAGCACAAAAAAGTTAAATGACATGATTAACATGTTATAATTGCAAATTATTTAAAGGTGCTGCTCTTACATAGTGTTTTTCTACATACATATGCTATACCAATATCTGCATATGGTACTCAAAGCGCTTTTCACTGGCCTCACATCTACCCATTCGCACACCAGTGGGCAGAGCTACACCACTGGCAGCAATTTAGGGTCCAGTGTCTTGCTCAAGGACTCTTCAACATGTGGACAGCTGGAACCAGGATTTGTACCACCAACTGTTCGGCCATTGGACGACCCACTTCACCAACTGAGCCACAGCCACCCTGCGTGGCATTGATGTCATTGTCATGGTCTGTAATTGACATTACTGGTTTTAGACCTGTTTGATGTGAGGAAAACCTGAGATACTTCCAAAACTATTGTTTCATACTGGGATGCCAGAAGGGCTCGCAAACAAACTCTGTAAGCACTAATGTATTTTTATTAGCTGTATTTCAATCACAATGACCCCGGCTGGATAGCTCCGTTGGTAAGGCTGGTGCATAAGGGACGACGGATGAGGATACAGTGAGGATACAGTGGGTTGTATCAGGAAGGGCATCCGACATAAAAACTCCTGCCAAAACAAATTCGCTGTGGTGACCCCGGAAGGGGAAAAGCCGAAAGAAAAATCCTCAACTTCTATCACAATGACAATAACAATGTAATTCACTCATGCGTACTTGGTGCTGGTGATAAAATCCATCACCAAAATTGCACTACTTTGTCAATTCATGTAACTTATATCCAGTCCAACTACTCCCGTTTTATAGAGATAGTTTTGCACATATTACTTATAGTTTAACCTAATTTCTTCCCACACTTTCATTCTTGTTATTTTTAGTCACCGTCATTTCCCTCAAAATGTTGTTTATTCTTTTCATCTTAACTGTAAGAATATCTGAACGGTGATCAGAGCTTAACCCATAGTTAAGCTCTGAGTTTGTGTAAACAAACTTGGGCAATTTAGATTGATTTGATTTCGATTTAATCATCAATTACCATCCATATAACAGGTTTCAATAAGTTATCTATGAGCCTTAATTTCATTAAAAGACCATTACAACTTATTCCATGTCTCTGTGAGCAAAGTGAAAACAGTCACGTGAGTCGAAATAGTAGGTCTTAAATTCAAATGATTAGATTATTAGATTAGATACCTTTAATTGTCCCACTAGGGGAAATTTCTGATCACAGCAGCTAAATACAAAGAGTAGAAAAACTGAGTAGACAGATATACAATAATTGAATTCTTGTACTACATAGATAATATGCATGATGGAAGTCCCAGAGATGATAATGAGGGACCGTGGATGTGTCGTCTGCAACTGAGAGACGTGGAATGTCCTCACAGGCTGCCGTAGCGTTGGCTGAACGCTAACCACTAACGCTGCTCTTCACAGATGTTCGTTACTCCATCTGTCATTCACATACGGTACATCGCCAGTCCCCCCTTTTCCCCCACCACTCTCCCTCCCTTTGGGTCCGCTCTCACCAGTTGAAAACCAACCAAAAAAACGACATGATATAAAACTTTAATGATTTTACGAGACGACAAAAACCCAGACTTTGTTCCCGTCTGACAAAATGTGATCTGTCCTCCCACCATTCACCTACCCGTCGAGCCGCAGCAAAACACCTGAGGAAACGAGCGGAAAAGTTTCCCCCGTCACCGCGTCTTATTGGGGGTGATCAGATACAGTGCGTAGCCGCCGCGGAGCTTGTTTCCGAGCTACCTCTTGACATTGAAAAGAATGCAGCGATTGCACATCAGCTTTCTGTGGGCATCTCCTTCATTGTGGGAGTGTGACTGGGCCAAAGTAACATCAGCTCCATTTTAATTACCGCCCTCTTCACCCGGCTAATCTAAACTATGCAGTTCGAGTGCAGCGATAGAATTAATTGTGAACAATCATCACAGGGTTTCTTTATCCCGCTTTTTACTAGGTATGATGATCCTCCCTTTATGGAGGGTATCTGCAGGCACTCAATTCATCCTGTCGAACAATGAACGTTGCTTATCTCATGGCTGAAAATTCCCATTCTTTCATTCACTTGTCTTGAGGACAATGTCACAACAAATGGCCTTGATCGACCGCAAAGGTACATTAGCGCACCCGGTATTGTAATATGATCTTGGACGACGTGGAGTGAAAGGAATGTTTAAATGTTTCCGGCTCTTCTTTAGGTTGTTGAAGTTTGACGCGTCCCTTTTAGGGCGCCAAAGTTTACTCAGAATCATGGGAAAAAGTA
Source organism: Gymnapogon annona (assembly GCA_029814585.1). Classification (NCBI taxonomy): domain Eukaryota; kingdom Metazoa; phylum Chordata; class Actinopteri; order Kurtiformes; family Apogonidae; genus Gymnapogon; species Gymnapogon annona. Next base: position 19,046,291 of record JAPTHA010000019.1, on the reverse strand, counting down.
TTATTAGACTTCTTTGTCGAGATTTGTGCACTTTATTACAGCCGCTGTGAATGGTTTTCATCAAGTTTTAAAGTGGCCGTGGCATCAAGCCGTGTTATGGTTTATGCCAGCTTTTCAGATTAGCGTTTCACCTTTACGCCTGGAATTCAATGGTACATTATGTAGAACACAGAGGAGATACTTGAGGATGGCATTTTCCAAAGAACTACTTGTGTGCTGGAAATGTAAGTCATCCTGAGCTGTATCAGTGTCAAAAACCAAAAAAAAAAAAAGAAAAAAGGTTAATGTATATATATCTTTTTTTTTCTATATAGCTGCATTAAAATGATAAGGCATGACATTATCATCTGATTGAAGAGTGAATGGCTTCATAAACTCCATCTGTATCAAAAGTTTTAATTTCCTACCAATTATCCTTGATCTGTGTTTGACACATTATTGATATAGTGACAATTCTGAACACATGACATTGATTCTGATGTGAGTTAAACCACAATCACTGAATGTGAAAATGTTGTTGAACTGTTAATTGGTCGTAGATTAATGCTGACGTGCGAACAGATGAATGTGAAGTATTTGTATTACTTTTCATGTACTATTTCATATATGTATGTACCTCTTATTGCATCTCATTCACCTATTTTATGCAATTTTGTTTGAATCTCATTTTGTTTCTTGTATAACTATTCTTTCACTCAATCCTGTTTATGCAATTCTGTTGAAATTTCATTTTATTTTCTTGTACTTTTTTAATTAGTGTGTAATCTTATTATATAATCTACATTTTTAACTGATGCAAAGCACTTCGTGCTACGTTTCTTATTTGAAAAGTGCTATACAAATAAATAATTTGTTTATTAGTAGTAGTAGTAGTATTACTTTTAAAGTCATGTGTGTTAAGGAAGACGGGACGAATGAATCCAAACGCAGATTATTCCAATTTCAAAATAAAACTATTTATTTTCTGTTCACACAGAACTTCAATCATTAACTTTATCATTTCTCCTAAATGTTTTATCTTCTAATAAAAAAGGCCGGTCAAAAACTCCGGGAATAATTTTAACTACAATAACCAAAAATAACCCACAACGGGAAACATAAAAAGTCAAAACTATAAATCAAAATCACTAAGATGAGGAAAATGCTTAAACTTACGAACATAATAAATTCTAACAACCAAAAGTGCTCTAAAGAGATGAACTATACCATTTAGACAATTCAACAAACAAGACTAGACTATACAATAAATTTCGAATACAATACCTTCACTATGGCTTTGACGAGAACAAGACGTGGTGCTGTCACTGGACACGGGGAACAACGATCTGACACTGACTCGACAGAGACGCGGGTTTAAATAACACAGACAGCAGGTGACACAAATTGGGATGAACACAGATGGGAATCAGGTGCGTGGAGACAACAAGGTAAGGCTGGCGACACACTAGGAAAAAACACAGACAGGACGTTACCACAATAAGATACCCGGAAATACACAAACACAGCTTGACACACTAGACTCATGACAATGTGTCCTTTAAGCAGCTTCTGTATCTACTCCTTTGCTGAGTTTCATCTCATCACAGGCCTTTTTAAGCACGTAGGGAAGTTAAATACGTAACTAACACCTGTGGTTATGTTGAAGAATAACCTGGCGTGATTCCACTACCCATAAGACGTACCAATACAGAAGCCCGAAACCAGCTTTAGAGTTTCTCTTTTGATTTGGACTGAGAGGAGACAGCTGCAGCAGGGTTAGGGTCTATATTTTGTCCTGGTGGTTTCGGCTCAAACAGCTTTAAGAATGTTGCTGAGAGTGTTTTCTCTGTAGGTTTCAGTCCAACAAGACTAAATCTGCTTAGACTAGACTTAAACTAGTCCCAATGTGGTGTCAAGTCAACTCTGTGACCCGACGACAAGTAAAGAACACAAGTATGAGCCAAACAGCCGCCGCACTAAATAAAACCCTTCAAAATATTGTCTTAGAATGATTAGACTTAGACTTCCTTTATTGTCATTACACAGATACACACAATGAATCTGGTAACGAAATGTCATGGAGGATAGAAGATATAAAGGAGAGTTAACCCTTTTAAGACTGCCATTATAACAGGTGGTCATGGTGTCTTTGTGTTTACTTTGAAATAAGAGTGTCAGAAAATTCAATTGTAATGATTATTAGAGATAAATCCTTAAAACAGTGTGTATTTATATGGACAAAAATTAACTTTGACCTTTGAGCGTATGTATGATCAGAAACAACTTTAAATCTCTATAAATGAAATTGATTTCCTACATTTGTGTCACATTCTGATTCAGTTCATGAACTTCCCAGCAACGGGATTGGATGTTTCAGTGATAAACTCATTGAATCAGAATCAGTTTTATTGCCAAGTAGGTTTACAGTTGCATGGAATTTGTATTGGTGGTTTTGGTGCATAAAATAAACATCGTAGTAAAACAACAACACAATTGAACCAGTGCTTCCAGTCAGAGGCATAAATTGACAATATATTAAACTTAGACTTCCTTTATTGTCGTTATTGTTATTAAACAATATAAAAAGAAATAGAAATATTAAAAATGTGCAATGTAACTTAAGTCTCTGTGCAATGCTGCATGTTATTTATTATTATTTATCATTTGTATATCTGTTAGGCTTATGACCATACAGACTGGGCCATTTAACCTGACAGCACATTAATGATGTGTGGTACAAATGTGAATAAAAGACCATTTGTAAAATGGTCAGCACAGAAACAGTCAAAGTTCTACAATAGATACAGTATACAAGGAGTCTGTGGGTAAATACTAACAGTGAGAGTAAAGACTATCCCTATGAGCCACTGAAACAGCAGTCAGACAGCAGCTACAGATAGAGAAGGAAAATGATACATAACAAGGACCATCATGATCAACTATTGAGGAACAGCAGACGTACAGGTCAAGGTGCAGGTCAGTGGTTAGTGTTTAAACTGTGTACAACTGCCAACTCCATTTTCCATATGAATGTGTTTCTGCTTCTTGTAACTAGTGCCGGTACTGTCCTTTTTTCCCCCATTTTGTTTTTTTCTAGTGATCAGATCTTACCAATACTGCAACAGGTCACCCTAAAACACAGAATAAAGGGAACATTCCGTTCGGTGGATGGGGTGTAACATTACTCGGCGGTGGTTTCTTCCAGCTCACAGACTCAAAGCGTCTCTCTATTGAACAAAAAAACAAGGAAAAGCCTCGGCGTTCTTTATCTAATCCCGAGCCTTTTGAAGATTAGAAAACCAACAAAGCTCCAGATTACGTTGCCACAACAGAGGAAAGAAAAGGCTAAAAGTTGATTATTGAAGTTATTTTTGGTTCCACTGCGCCGTAACCTGCTGCTATCCGTCTCCTCTGTCGCCGGCAGACAGTGGCCTGGGCGGCCAAGAGAGTTCAGTTAAATGTGAGGAAGCAAAAATTGCCTTCATTGCTGTCCTAGCATTACCTATGCAGATCTTTATCAGGAAGGCCGGTGACTCTATTGTGACTATTTTGCTGGTCTTACAATGGATTTCTGTGCACCCATGCTACCAGGAGATTGGCTGAAATTATATTCTCTTCATGCTTGGCTAGGTTGCAGCTTAGAAACAAGCTGCTTATGGAAGCCAGGGGAAGATTGCTGATAATAGGAGCTTCACATCCAGTTGACCTTTTTCCTACTCTTTCTTTTTTTTTTTTCCCCTTCCTTCGCAATAGCTCAATTGCAGTGACAGGAGAAAAGGAAACAATCTGTTCAGTGGAGGACACACAACCTGCGCCATCTAAGCCAAGGCCCGGCCACTGAAAGGCAAGGTCCTGGCTCCTCACAACCAATACTGTGATTTCCACCGGGCCTAAAAAAAAGGGATTGCCCGGGCTTACTCATTATTTATGTCTGTCCGTTTCCACATCTCTTTGCATCTTGTCGAGTTCAGTTGGGATTCCAGACCATCAGGTCCCGGACCTGCTTTGTGCCGCAGACATCAAAACATCTGAAAATCCCCCAATTTGGTCCTTTGTACGAAATATAAAATGCAACTTTATATCAAGAGTCACAAAATATTTCCAACCCCCCCGGCCCCCTCGTGGAAAGTAACATATGTAAACTCACAGCGTTTGGTTAGCTAATGTCTTTTTCAGGTCTCTGATACCGACTTAAGTGCCAAACATTAACAGTTTTCATACCAGTTTCCTGATCCTGTTGAGTAACCTATATAGAGTTAAAGCGTGATTATCGTAGACGGGACAGACGACTCGGTTCAAGGGTAATTTCACCCAGTTTGCAGAAAAACCATGCACACTAAGCTCCAATGAAAGCCGAGATGTCGTGGTTTTAGGATTATCCAGCGTAACAAGGACACTGCTTCAGATGAACCAGCGCTTTAGTGATGGGGCAAGTCTGTAGTCACGCCGAGATACCACACAGGACAAGAAACACGTTCTCATGACACACACACACGTCCACGTCCCAGTCTCATGTCATGTACACACACACACACACTATACAAATGCCAATAGACATGCAACATTTGTAGGAAATACTGTACATCATCCCCTTCATACAATAATTGGATGAAGTACGTTGAAATTTGACTCATCAATCGTAACGACTGTGAAGTTTTTCGGTCATCGGTATCTATTACAATCACCTTGATGACAATGTGAGGCAGCAAGAGCCCAAAAATAAATGACAGAATGATGGGTTATTATGCCCGCAGCTGCACAAGGAGGATCCAGAATGTAAGGTTCAACCCCAAGATCATGTGCAGGGTTTTCCATATACAGTATGAAACCACTGCATTCCAGAGTATAAAACCACATAAGCAGCCAGACGAGTGTAAAAACAATTCCAATAGCATAATTCAAGGTTTTTTCCAGGTGTGTGGATGGCATCGATGCCTTTTCACAGCTATTTGACCAAAAAAAAAAAAAAAAAAAAGGCATCTGCACACAATTCTAAACCTATGAAGATTTTTGGGGGGGGTTTTTTGTTTTTTTAAATAGCTCAAAACCCATCGGTGAAGTCAAATCACATTTTCAAATTCCATGAATAATACATTTAATTATAGATCTTTCAACAGGCTACTTCCAGAAAAAAGAAGGAAAAAAAAACAGTCTATTCAGGCAAACGGTGTAGTAAATTTTCTCTCAAGAGTGGCAGCCAAATCTCAGAAGAGTTTTTTTTTTCTTTATATTGAAAGTAGGTGGTGTACAATAACACAACGGCGTTTTACAATGGTATGGAAAACCTTGTAATTCACAACAACAATGAACATCTTTAATGAGTCATTTGGGGACATTTATCTGATGACTTTTTCATTGGTGGCACAGTTTGACTTTGTTTATTTTGAAAGCAACATAAAAGAGCAGATCATTCAGATTTGTACAATATGAAAGTGCTTGATCTATACAGGGACGCGTATACTTTTTAAGACAAGGATCAATTGAAAGGGGGTTCGGTTTATTTGATTTGAAAAGTAACATTGAAGAGCAGATTGATCAGATATTTTCACGTGCAATATTTACACCGTTTATAGTACTGCTTCCACTGATGTGCAATACTTACACTGTTTAAAGTACTGTTTACATTGATGTGCAATATTGCGCTGCCTATCTTATTTATACTCCTTGTTTATATTGACTATATGTGATGACTGGATGTGATTTGCACTGCAGCCACTCATGGCTTTGGACACTTGTGCAATTTTGAGCTGTGTTTGTCAGATGCCAAACAATGCCATTTCGTTCCCAGATCCACTGTGTGTGTGTGTCTGCGTAATGAAAAATAAAGGAAGTCTAAGTCTAATCTAAAATATGAAAATGCTTCATTTATATAGCGATGTGTATACTTTTCAAGACAAGAATCAATTGGAAAATATGGACGTTGAAAACAGTTCCAGCCAGGAAGTGATGATCTTGTCTGTAGCAAACAGTGAACTATACCGACTTCAAATCCTTTGAAAAGTACAGCTTTAAAACCGTTTACACAGTCAGCACATGCTCAGTACAGCCATCACTACAGTCAATTAGAGGAGGGGGTGCAGAATAATAATGAAATAATTGATGAAATGCTGTGACGTGCCAGTAACCTTACTTTGTACAGCTCAACCCCCGCACCCGCCAGCTTTAACATGAAGGAATGCATTTGCCCGCGTGCCTGTGTGTGGCGTCTGAACGCGACATCACAATCATTTCTTTGGCGAAGGATTTCATCTTTTATGAGGCGCGGAGATAATAAAGATTACCATCGCAAAACATTAATAAAGGTTTAGAGATCACTCCGAGTGTGTGTGTGTGTGTTTTGCTTCGTCGCTGGAATTCACGCAAACGCCGATTCTGCTCCATCCCCGGACTGCAACACGAACCCAAAGAGTTAACTGATGAAGTCTCACATTTTTCCACCTTTTCAGATCAAAAATAAAAAATAAAAAACAGAATAAAAAGTGATCCAGGAGATAGCCGTGGCCCTCATGTGGGGGCCAGTGGTTGCAGGGGATATGTATATCTGCAGATAAAGCCTTCTGTTCTGAAACAGTATTTACCAGGCCTTTTTAGATACACATCAGCCGTGAAGCCATGGGTCCGGCCTTCATTATTCTGTGTGAATCTTCCCTCATTTAGCTGTGGATAGCATCTCCTTTTTATTCCACCTCCAAATACCCCTATCCACATCCCCATTCGCCGTGCGCGGCTAACAAGCGAGATGTTGCCATTGATGGTGGCAAAAAAAAAAAAAAAATAGCTGGAAACAAACGTCTTTGTTCATCTATCTCTGAGGGGGGGGGGGGGGG
>JAPTHA010000019.1:18959955-18978275 GCA_029814585.1 Gymnapogon annona | reverse complement strand
TGTGTACAGTATGCAAAAATAGATCCAAAATTGCAACGTTAAATGGTTGTGGCCTTCAAACAACTGCCTTCCCTCCTTGTGGCATTTTCAGCTGCCCAAATACCTTGTGCATTTGTCTCGATCCGTCTCATTACCTGCTTCTCTCCCTATGTGTTGCAAGTGATGTATAAACACTGCCAGAAGTGTGTGAAAAGTCTTCTCACAGACCTTGTCATTTCTTTATTATGCTTTTTACTTTTCCAACCTGTAATGCATTACAGAGTGCGACTCTGGTGAATCTCCTAAACACACGGTGTGACACAATACACGGGTCTATAATGTCTTTAGCTTTGGAACCACAACACACAAACCAGATCAGAGCTTGTGCCCTTTGATCTGTCGTTCTTCATGCTCTGCAGGTACCTTGCATGGTGACCATCAGCAGACATTTGCTTGCATGGCTCTTGTCCACAAGCTCCTCCCACTCCATGCACAGGAGAAAGCTCAGCCTTGTGGTTTCTGGACAGGGGAGGCAGGGCAGGCAGGGCAGGGAAACACAGGCTTCTTTTATCCAGCACAGCCAGCCCCTCCGCAGGCCTTAACTTCCAGCACAGAACTTGCAAAAAAAGCCAAGGGATGTGGGACGTGGAACCTATCTGTGTGAAAATGCAGTACAGTCGGGCATTGGTGGGAGGGAGTCCAGGCAGGCCTTGCTCAGTGTTGGCAAACAAGAACATAAATAGCAAGGTTGACAAGCAAGTGGGTCCGAAGGGGAGGGGAGGGGGGAAAGGGGGGCAGCTTCTGGTGTTAAAAGAGCAGTTCAGAGGGAGCAGTCATGGCCAGTGCAAAGTTTGAGCTCCGTTGGTGGGGGAGGGGATGCACTCAGGAGTAAAGTGCTGCTGAAAGTTTGGCCCAGGAATTTCAACTACTGGCCTGCTGCAGAAATAACATCAGAATTCTAGCATAGACATGAAGCCTGTGTCACATAATGATATCACATGCGACAGTGCATTTTAATAGTAATGGTCTAGATTTACTGTAGGGTTGGAGTAAATGTTGGTGTGTAACATTTAAGTTCATACTTTGATCCTGACAATGACTGTGACAAATTTAGTTCTGGAAAAGGAGCATAGGAAGCGAAAAAAAGATTTACTATTAATCAGCAGTGTTTACAGCATAGAACATATTTATCTGAAAAATGTCTCTACAATGAGAGATAAACTAATGTTGGGGGTCAATAATTGTTCATAAAATAAAACATGAATCTATAATTGATCAGATTTTCCACATTTTTGAATGTTTAGATTTCTTTATTTGTTTAGTGTTCAGTGAAAGAAATGTGTTTGATTTGATCTGGATAGTTAATTCAACTGCTATCAAGTTTCAAAAATACTTTACCTCCTAAATTGTCAGTTTTGGAAGGCAGCTGTAATAATGACAAACTAATTTGCCATCTAGAAATTACTATTATAACGTCAACACGTAGAAATCCTCAATACCAAGGTGCATCTGTTTAATAGCTTAACCTAAATGATACGCCCAACTTTAAACAGCCCATTACTCAGCGTAACTAGGTAATAATTTTTCTTTCTTGTTTATAGCGTTCTGATATTTTGGGGGTAATTGGCTGTGACTGGAGGAGACTCCACCTATCTTAGTCATTGAGCCAAGTTGGACTATGTTCAAAATGCCATATACACTTCAAAAATGGCACTTGGATTGACCAAAAGTACTATGTAGTAAGTAGCATGTGACAAATTTGAAAAATTGCCATATGCCAAAGATACCCAAATGACTAGTACATTAACCAAATACAGCATTACATTGGGAAGGATAAAGAAAAAAAAATGTATAGGAGTATGCACTTTATATACGATAGAGATATTTTTCCAGGGAAATTAAAGTATAAACAGCTGAGTTCCACAAGTGAGACATGTATTTGAATTTTTACTTAAAAATATTATGTTATGACTCACTTCTTATCCAAATGATGATTTGTGGTTTCCAAAAAATGAATATTTTTTTCCACAGTCTGTATTACTTACTCTATGAATATGTTTCAATATTCAAGTGTTAAATTACTAACTTTAGATTTAGCAAATGATTTCACATGCATGTCTAAAGAATTGGCTGATGGAAAATAGCTGCAATCTTGTAAGTGTTTCCATGGTAACCTTATTAGCCTGGTAGTCATGTGGCTAGGTAGCTTACACAATGCACATACTCTACTGAGGGATATCACAGGGACCACCATGTATTAAACTTTGTTTATGAGTCCAGTATGTGATTCTGAACACAGCACTGAAGCTCGTTATTATCTGGGTTACACAGATGACCTGAACAGAAGGTGCACTGACACACCTGATCCTTATTACCACGATGCAGCGTTCATCTGCCAACAAACACACGCCAGCTGTCCTTAGGTGTGCCCCGTGAGAAGAACCCAACTCTAGTTTGAGCGAAATCTAACTTCATCAAAGGACCCACAACACTTGGAATCCCTCATCACGCACTCGTGAAAGTGGCTGCTGGTGTGAAGAGCTTTAATATGCATGTCAGCAGGAAGTGTCCTGGTGGTAAAGGCTAAACAATGTGCATCCCACTGTGCCAAAAACAAGCCGAAACAAACCCCTGCCGTCAGCCAGAGGTTCAGCTGGAGCTTCAGAGCCTTTCATCAGTATCTGCACAGTGCTGAACCTGGATTCACCTAATCCCTGAATCTAAGGCTAGATGATATGTTGGTCACACCTTTATGTTTATGTAATCTTAATAAGTTTCGGCTTTAATGTCTGCCCACGAAAACACAATCCTACCACTCATCTGGATGCTTCTTACAAACCTAGTGTGAGTGTGTTTGCCCACCACCACACCCACAGAAAGATTCATCTCCCCAAGAAACATCTGTTCGTCATAATCCCTGCTGCTTTCTGAGCTTGATTGGCTGACCCAGTGACCTTTCTTAATGTTAGTGCTCAGAGATGAGACTGAAGTCCACACCACAAGTTGGGTGTGAACATGATCTCATGGTCACATCCCAGATTCACTTGAACTTAAAATGCCAGACATGGTTTTTTTTTCGGTAGGAGCCTACTTATCTTGCATGCTGTGCACAGTGGGATAGATTATGGACGGATTCAGATACTGCCCCCTCCCCCCGCGAGAATTCAGGAAAACATGTAGCACATTTGAGGGTTGGGCTACACCGACCAAATTAAATGTTTTATTGTGTGACGCATACCAGCACTCTACCAAGAGTCTTCTAAATGTGCTTTCAAATGACACTTGCATGAAACCGATGTTAAGGAATAATCATGCAGGATATGGTGTGACTTTAATGAAGGGATTGGTGGTATCACATTTTTCACTGTAATGTATACTTTGAAGTTCATTTTACACTAGTTAGAACATGTATCATCCATCTTAAAGTGGCATCTAGAGATTTGATTCTAAAATTATTTTGTTTAGAATCTTTGAATCAATCATACAAACTTAAGATACCTCACTATGTCACTACAAAGCCATAACGTCTTCCATGCTGTTAAATGTTTGACAAATATTGATGGTTTACTGCGGATACATTTCAACTCTAAGCCTTTTTTTGCGATGGTAGGACAAAAAATGTTATGACAAACATAACATTTCTACAAATATAAGTTTGTAGAAATCTATGTTATGCCAGTTTATTTTCATCCTGACCAGGTTGCTTTCGGCTGTTTTCGCTCAACTTTGATTCTACTATCTGAATATTTATCATAAAAATTTTTGCACACATCTGGATAGAGATGAATGACTTATTTCGGTTTAAAATGAGTAAGGTTTTGTGTGTATATGCATGTAGCCATTACAGTGGTTTCATTGTCTGTTAAAGCAGGAGCTGTCTGGGAGCGGTTGGATCACTGTGAAAATGTCATCCGTCCCTCTCAGATTGTAGGAGATAAAGCTGAATGACACAAAGAAGCAGGCCTGAGGGATTTTAGTCTCCCTTGAAACTGGAGTCCTGTGAATGCACTTTTACATTCCTGCAGTGGGTTAATGAGTAACCCAAAGGAGGAGCTTCTGAAGCCCGATCAACACACACACACACACACTTATTTGCTAATGACTAGTACAGTGGGGAAAAAGTAAACACCCTGCTTCACTCCACTCTTGGCTTCTGGCGTTCTCATTTCACCAATCACCCCTACTCTTGATATTAACCTCCTGCAGATATGTCACGTGGTAAATATGTCAATCTTATAGTGTGTTTGCTTGCAGTTGAGGCTTATTATAATAGTCTGTTGTTGGTATTTATGCATCACATCTACATTTCAATTGCTGCCAGACCTGATTGTCAGATCATTTGTGTTTGTCGTGCAGACGCGCCAAGATATGCATTGGTGTTGCTCTAGTAACATTGTGTACAGCACATTTAACACTTGAGTTCTATTTGTTGGAACTCATAAACCCTTGCGTGGAGTCTGTCTTGAGTCGTTGTCATTGAGTCCAGCAGACTGAGCCAAAGTGAGACATAATGCCTCCAAACTTTCGTTATGTTTCAGCCGCTGACCCCTTTTTTAATACTTAGTAATGCTGGGTGGATAGTGCATCTGGCTTATGCTCAAAGGTAACACACAAAGTGTTTTAACATGCAGGTTTTTGTTCCTGGTTGAGATCAGCCATAATCAGACGCTTTAAATGCAAAGTAAAATGAGTCCTTTACAGCAGGTTCTTAGATTTATGGATGTTATATCAGTAGGTTTCACCTGCAATTTATAGGTGTTGTGAATACGGGACATATGATCATAACGATGTAATGAAAAGACAAACTACAGTAAATCTTCTAATTCTCTTTTGAGTTGTAATGCTGTGCTTTTTACCAATGCAAAGCAGTTCTTTTTATAAGGCTTTTAAAAATACAATTTTACATTACAACCAGATGTTTTAAGCTATAATTTTCTCAAAAAGTCACAGGCGAGGATTCCAAACCTCAAGTGCAGTGTGTTCTTAGTACATAGTAATTAGTTCTTCATTTAGTGAAAACAAACCCCAGAGCGTTGGGAAGGTAAACTGCAGCAGATTTCCTGCTTTCTACAGTCCTTACAGTACAGTGGTACGCATTTTTGCAGTTTACATGCCCGTCCAACTCAGGGAAACTGAATCGACACATGGAACATATGCGGTCATAAAACACACAATACCGTGGATCATTTACAGATGCCAAATATTTTCTACTCCACAAAGACAGGCAGTATTTACTCTGTGCTGGCTCAGAGGCGCACGTCTTCACCTAGAATCATGCAGAACATTTTTAATGATATTTCTCTGAACAATCTTTGCCTTTTCAGGAATTTTGATAAGTTCTTCCCTCTCAAAATGCTGTTATTCTAACCACAGATATTTTTTCGATCAATCATTGGCGGGGTTTTACAGAACTTTATGTTGACATAATAGTTCCTTCATCTCTGTTGTTCTTTCTTTCAGCCAAAAGCTCTTGGACAGAGGCTCCTCTCTGAGGTTTTCCAGCGAGGCAACCTAATAGAGAGCGATTACTTTGGTCTCGAGTTTCAGAACATGCAGATGAACTGGGTACGTACTTCCTGTTTTACACTGACACAGGAACATTCTGAATTGAGATGCAAATATGAGTTTATATTTCATGATGCTGAGCTAATATAAACAGCGGTTTAAAACCAATCTACTTGGCAACAAACAGATTTGAGCTAAGTGGTGCAAAACAAACTTATTTCTCTTCAGCTTTGTGAGATGGTCTAGAACTGTATATAATTTAGGAAAACCATCAACTCCTCTGGCACAGCTGTGCACCTACAGTGTTATATTTTCCATTATTGTGTTTTTCCAGAAACATTATCTGAATTGAAGACCACTTACAACTTTTTCAAACACTAGAGATGACATGTGAAACATATTTATCCCTCAAGTGGAAGAATGTGTCTTGTTTTTAGCTCCTGTATTCTCCATCCACAAGAGCTTAATCTGTATCTGCTCTTCAGTTCCAGTAGTGGTAGTTATTATGATTTGATTTATTGCTTTAGTATCTGTTATACACAACGCACAAGTCACAACACATAATAGACTAAGCAATAAATTAATTCTTACTAAATGTAACAAAAGTAGAATTTAAATTGGAGGAGGTAAGCCAATACTTGTGGACTTGAGAGTGATATGAGCTAAATTGTCATGCATCCAGCTCTACTCTAAGCAGTCCTCTGGTTCTGTTATTTTTTTTGTTTTGTTTTTAACAAAAGGTAAAACACAATTTTGCTTGCAAACATTGCAAGTATTTAATGATTTTTTTCTAATGCCTCTATAAAACACCTTTATTGTACTTCAGACTCAGAGAATTGATGAAAATGTCAGCTGATACCAATTTGTCAGTGTAGCTGTCTGGATCTTTCACATTCCTCCCTCAATCAGGCCCAGATGTAAAAGGCTTCTGCAGCAAGGCCAGTTTTTGCCCCTAGCGTTGCCACATCACTGTACTATCATCTCTCCACTGCCACAGCATGCCATCATTTTGTTTTAAGTAGTAAGTTAGGGGGTCTGTATTTATAGCGTAGTTGGATCACATGACGGTCCTCACGGTGTCAAAGTTCATGTCTTTTTTGTTTGTTTCTTCAGGTTTGGATAGAACCAACCAAGCTCATTGTGAAACAAGTCAGGAGTGAGTGTACCCAAATATTCAGCCTAATTTCCACCCAAAGCCCAATACACATAAGGGCTGATGATGTGTGTTTTTCTGTTTTTCCAGGACCAGCAAATACACTATTTAGACTCTCAGTGAAATTCTTTCCTCCAGACCCTGGTCAGCTGCAGGAGGAGTATACGAGGTCAGTGACTGCAATTTCCTACTGGATATTACATGCCTGTGTAGTGAGGCTTTAGAAACAAAGCAGATTCTTTTTCTTCCTTTTTATTCGGAAGTTCAGTTTTCAGGGCAGTGTTTAATTTGTCCTCCATAAAACGTGTTTGTTTTTTTTAAAGCTGCAGTCGGTAATTGTGTGATAGCAAGACCACCTCTAATGCTGTTCAGGGTTCTTTTTCATTTTCCCCTCATTGGTTTTCTCTCTCATTTGATGAAAATGATCCTTAATAGAGGTTGTTTACACTTGATGAAAATAACCTTTGTCAACCTTTTTTTTTTTTTTTTTTACCCTGTAGGTACTTATTCTCCCTTCAGATGAAAAGAGATCTAATGGAGGGCAAGTTGATCTGCACGGAAAATACTGCATCCTTGCTCGCCTCTCACTTTGTCCAATGTATGTTGATCATTTTCCCACAAAACTTGACTCCAGAAAATTAAAAAATATCTTCACTTTGTTTGCATCACATTCATCTTAATAAATAATAATAAGCACATTCTTTGTATGAGTTCATGCATTTTTTTTTTTTTTAAATGTTGCAATGAGAAAAAAATTCCTGACTTCTCCCTTTTTCTACCTAAACCACAGCGGAGATTGGCGATTACGATGATGCAGCAGACAGAGAATACCTGAAAATGACAATGCTGTTGCCTTATCAAGAGAAGGTGCAGGAGAGGATCATGGAGCTCCATCGGAGACACTTGTAAGTCCTGGTTTTTGTGTTTAGTCTGTCTGGTGGTATATTTCTGTATTTCCTTTCCAAATGTACCTGTATGAGTAAAGAAATGGAAATGTGTAAGGAGTGGCACATCATCAGTGCACCCATTGTGTGGCTTGAAACACAAATGTTTAGTGTCAACTAAGATGAGGTAACCGATCTGAGGCCATTATGTGTTCTTGCTAAACAACCATAATGAGGGGGTTTGCCTCATTTCCAAGTCCTCGTCTCACTGAAACCCTCACTGCACTTTTCCCACCGGTAGCCTCCTTGTTAGTAAAGTGCTATCCTATGGCCAATAGGGGCTCTTTTCAACCCAGTGTATTAGGTGGCTCTAAAGACCTCTGCTAATCTCTTCCCTTGGTTGCCAGTGTGGAAGCACAGGCAGCGAGTTCCCTGGCCTAATCCCCCGCCTGGCCGCTCTATTAGCCATAAGGCCAGTAGGGCAGGGGAGGGCCTAAAAAGATTTCACCGCTTAACGGATGAACCAAATTAGAATGTGGTGATGATTGGATGGATACATCTTCCTAGAATACTGTTTGGTTCTAATCACTTGGTTTTAGATAATGCCTCTCAAATCCTTGGAAGTTACAAAGGATTTTAAGTCACACTCAACAGCATACAGGGCATGATATGATCTACTGTTGTTCATATTATATGTGGCTGCAGGTTGTGTAATTGGCCATTACATAAACTACACTTCACAAGCTTAATTAACTAATTATTAACCCTAGGGACACATGTACTTGAATATACTTAGGGCGCTGCACAACAATTTAAGTGTTTTTAAGATATGACTCAAAATGTTTAATGGATCAAAAGCTATCATAATGACACTGGAAAAGTTCATTTCTATTTAATGAATCTGTTAGTTCAATCGAAGTCATTTGTATTTCTTTGTCTATGAAGTGCAGGTGTGTTTGCCAATTACTTAAAAACTAATTTCCTTTAAAAAAAAAAAAAAACATGTAAGTGCCTTGAGAGGTTGACCGGTACTGGATTTTCAAAAGTAGATTTAATGATCATAGTTTGGAACAGGAAATGGCAGATAGCTGATGACTCAGCCAGTGTCATTCCCACCCTTCCCCAATATAATGTTTACACTGAAAACAGATTATGCTTGTTGGCAATTAACTCACGTTGTCTCAGTATCAGAAACCGGATAACGATTGAACTGCACGTCTCAGTCAAAGGGATAATGGATTGACTGATTGCTTTGTCTGAACAACAGAAGTATTTTCTCAGGAAATATGTAACCTATCATTCAGGGGGCATTTGAAATGCTGCTCACAACAATTTTTCGTAACACCTTTTCCGCTCTAGGGGTCAGACTCCAGCTGAATCAGATTTCCAAATCCTGGAAATTGCCCGTAAGCTGGAGATGTACGGCGTCCGCTTCCACCCTGCAGCCGACCGGGAAGGAACAAAGATCAACCTGGCCGTCGCTCATATGGGCCTTCAGGTTTTCCAGGTGAGCGGTGATTGTAGACCTGGTGTTAGTACTAAAGTGAATACTGCTGACAGTGCTTCTAAAGATTTTTCTTTCCATAATTTCTTCTGGACTCCAGGGCAACACAAAAATCAATACTTTCAACTGGTCCAAGATTCGCAAGTTAAGCTTCAAGAGAAAACGCTTCTTGATCAAACTCCACCCGGAGGTTCATGTACGTATCTATAAATAGAGGACCGTCTGTGAAAAATATCAGGCCAGTGTTTGCCTCATAGTTTAATACTCCTTGTCCTTTAATTTTTCTTAATTTTGTTGTAGGGTCCCCATCAGGACACTCTAGAGTTTATGATGGCCAGTCGAGACCAGTGTAAAATCTTCTGGAAGATCTGTGTGGAGTACCACTCCTTTTTCCGACTGTTTGACCAGCCGCAACCCAAATCCAAAGCTATTCTCTTCACCAGAGGCTCTTCCTTTAGATATAGGTACAAACTTCTTGGCCTTTCTTTAAACCTGTTGTCGTTTCAATGCATCTTTGCTTCAGCTGTACCTTTTTGATCCTCAAACGAAATACAATGCTCCCCATTCAATGTTTTTACTCCCATCTCTTTCCATCAGTGGAAGAACCCAGAAGCAACTTGTGGACTATGTCAGGGAAAATGGAGCAAAGAGAACGCCATACCAGAGGTGTGTTATTCAATACACTGTTTAGAACAAAGACAATACAACTTTCACACCTGGCATTAACATGTGCTATTTGTCATTCAGTCGTCTCTACGCATCAGTGTACACATGTGGTATGATCTTACATCTCTTTTCTAAATACCAATAAATATTCTCATTTAATATCCTAAAATGCAACAGAGCAAGCTTTCATTTCCTGCAGCCACTATGGACTCGAGCCTTTTAGATTTTAATAGACCAGCATAAGCTTTGCAAAGCTATCGGCAGCTTTGAAGATTGAATGTTTTATTGGCTGTTACTCAGTACAAAAGCTGGCAGTTGTTGTTACAGACTCTCCTTTGTGACATAAACTTAAGTGAGACTAGATCTTTAAGTTTTCAGGGATTTTTAACTGGAGTATGGAAACTGTCAATCTTAAATGATTTCAGTTCAGGAATAAATAATAATTGTGTTGTCAACATGTATTATCTGGGTTTTTAGTAACACAGAAATGCTTAAACCACTTGTATATGACACTAGTGCCCTACAGGTGGTTTATATACTTCAGTTATAGGGTTGGTCCTGAACTGATCAGCTTGAACAAAATCATAACAACGATAACACAAAGTACTTTGTTATGTTGAGCCACCGAAGTCCCTATTTACAGTTTGATTGTAGTTGAAAATGCAATGGAAATTATGAGCATAGGATAACAAGGGCAAAAATGAATATTAAAATGTTTGTTTTGGTTTGTTTTAACTGACACCCACGGCACAGAATTGTAACAATGAGAGTGACATGAAAGTTGCCTGGTTTCTCACATAACTGATCGAACTAGGAGTGCCTTTCAAAAACTTAGACTTGCATTTGTTTTAGTACCACATATGGAAATGTACACAAACGCCATTGATACCATGTGATTTGACTGCACTGTTGTAAAAAATAAATTTAAAACCCTTTTTTTGTGATTGGATCCGAAAGCACACATGTTAATGCTAGGACTAACAGTCTAATGCTTCCTTATTAGTGACTGTAAAATGTCCACTTAACAGTATCTTTTTTGTTCAGGAGGAACAGCAAAATACGAATGTCCTCTCGGTCCTTAGCCACAGATGTGCCAAAACAGGTTAGTAGAGTCACACCTCTGATCCAACCAGTGATATGATTTATGTTTTAGTTTTGTAAACAGAGTTGTCCTTTACATTATTAATATTTCCTGTGGTTTCCTCACTTCCCTTGTCTTGTCTTATTGTTTCAGAGCTTGTCGTTCAATGACAGTCTCAGGGCCCCAGGCTCCCCTTCCTCTAATGTGTCCTTCCACCCAGTGCACATCTCTAGCATTCACCCGCGAACAGAGCTCCAGCATCAGCCCCTGCCCATTCTGAGCCAGACCTCAGCGCCTCCCCAGCAGCAGCCACCACAGCAACTACAGCTTCAGTCCCCTACGCAATCTACCAGACCCCCCAGCCCTCCGAAGGAAGACCCTGTCAAGGCTGCTTCCCCATCTCACTTCGCTTTTCAAGGTGCCCCTAGCAATCAGGCAGCAGGACACTGCAGCCCCATGTTTGTGTGTGTAGAGAGTGGGAAGTCCCAATCACAGCCCTCCAAAAATGGCAATGAGGAGAATGAACAGGGTGGGAGAAGGGGAACTGGATGCTCAGTGGGAGGGGGGAGAGGGACGAGGAAGGGTGTTCTCACCCCTGAGGCTTTCGAGGCTGAGCTTTTGCGTACGAAACAGAGTTCCATGTTCTCAATGTCCAGCTCCCCACTGCAGGTCACTGAGGAGTTCATAGATGATGATCCCACTGAGATTTCTTTTTACGGTGGGGGGGCTGAGGCCTACTCTTATGGGCTAGATGATAAAGTGGATCATTTTGGTTATGTTGACAACTCCGACCTCAGCAAAACCAGGATTTTCAGTGTTGGCATTGAGGATCTGAATGGGAATGCAAACCCTTTCACTGACAGCATTGTTGGCCATTCTGAGACCAGCTCATTGATTAATAACCGCTCTGAGTGCAGTTCCCTGGATAACCTGGGGCTCAGCTCTGCAGGCGAGTCCATGTCAGTGGGCTACGGGGGCAACGACTCCTCCTCACTTCAACTGCCAGGATCTGATATCCCTTCAGAGGCCAGCTCCATGGTCAATTTCCCAGCATACTCTGTGCGCTCTGAGAGCAGCTCTGCTGTGCAGTTCAGTGACTTGGTGGAACAGCTTGAGCAGCTCAGCTACCCCCCCACAGCCACAGAGGGCTCAGGGAACGGCAGCTCTGACTCGGACTCCGACTGGGGCTCCGATAGCGTTCTCCCTCCTGAGCAGAACCTGTTTTACAGTAATCCCCTGACAGGGAGCAGTGGAATAGAAGGCTTTCTTCTACAGTGCCACAATTTACAGGCCCTGGCACTTGCAGACCCCTCTGGAGCCCCCCACATTAAAATGTAAAGCACATTTCCTTACAGCACTTGAAGTCCTGATCCAGGACAACCCTGGCACACGGCATTAGCTCTAAAAACATTTTTGATGCTTAAAATGATTTGGCAAAAATTATATTAAAGATTGTTTCCTGGTTTTGTAGCTGGTGTTCAGCCACATATTAATAAATCAGTTTTATGCTGTTTCTGTTAAATCCAGTTTTCCTGAAGTCATTTTTGCAGCATGGCTCCTACCTTTATACCTTTATAACTATTTTGGTCCTGACACTCCTGCTATGATCAGGTCTTGGTGCTTTTCCCAATCACAGCATGTCTTACAGGGATTAGCCTTAATTTAAATGGCACCCTTGTCAAAGTCTGTCTTTGACTTTACCACTGCTTTACCTGCAGCATTCAGCCAATTTGCAATAATTTTAATTTTGCATTCAGGACTATCGCAGTTCATGTAGGATATTTTTTCCTTTTTAGTGTGGAAGCGCCCTCTTAATCACTTGACAAAACTAATGTACAAGTTACTATAGGAATGTGGAAGTGGATTTGCTTCCCACTAGAGGAATACACGTGATGTCAGAAAAACAATGTCCTGCAGCGTCTCAATAATTTGATCACCTCAGAGGAAATTTTAGTAAAACTGAAATAACTTGATTATATCTGAGAATGTAGACATTTAATCCTTATTTTTCTTGCAACTTGGCAAACATAAGCTCAAGAAATGTGATGCTCCGAGTTCCACGTACGCATTATTGAAATTTTTTTTTAATTCATTCTTTTTTTTGTGAGTAATCATTGATCTGTGAGACGTTACAAATGAGTTGTTGACTCGGTCTCTAATCTCAGGGGGAAAGTGAAACCGATAGGCGTCCAGGTGCAGTCGGCCTCCTGTGCTCAACACCCAGACCTCACATGGAGCCACTTAACATTTGCACTTCTGTGCCTCGCTGACATCTGCTGGACAAAGTAGTTCCCAGCATCTTTCACACAAGAACACAAAATAGATGTCGCGTAGAAGAGAAGATTTTTAGAGCATAACTCGACTTAATAATAAAGGAAGTTCACAATGTCATGAAAGGAGGAGAAGAAACATTTTTTTCCACCACAATAGCTAACATTTTAGGTTAGTTCTGAGTTTGTTTGAAGAATGTAAGCAGTGTACTGATGAGCCACTGAGTGCACTGTTAACACCACTTTCCACAAAATGAATGTATAATTTAGTAGGTATGTAAGGCCTGGTGCTTTTTAGAACATTCGCCAGATTTAGTCCAACTTGTATCACAGTCTTTTAGACACATGTATCCTGATGAATAAAACCTCTAGAAACCACCAATGATAACGTCCACAGAACATTTTGGATACAGTGGGTAGGGTTTTTTTTATTTTTTATTACACCACCAGTTATTGGTTGGGGATCAATTGTAGCCTTTTTTGGCCTGGCATATAGCCTTCAGCATGTTTTGGGGTTTTGGTGTTAGGATACTAACAGGATGGTATTCTGTTTTTTGGAAGGAAACTTGGGTCTTTTGCACATTACTTTATGAGTTCCTCTGTACTTTTTTTAAAAATATAAGCTGGGTTTATATTGTTTAAGTGTTGGCGTTCTGCTCTTAACATGCTAGTGTGCAAATTCACCACCAGTTTTTAAAGTTCTAAGCTCATAATAGTGTTCATATTGAAACCAATGGGTTTCATTCTGTTATTCCACTGATGTCATTGTCTTGCCTTCCCAGTTTTATTCCTCATCCGCCGTTGTTGTTGAAGGCTGATTGTCACTAGCTTACTTCTGTTTGCTTTGCTTTTGTGTGTTAGAGAAACTCTTTGTCTGCAGCACTTGCACCACAGTGCCTTAAAGCACTTACTATTTCACGCAGCGTCTCAGGTGTACGTTTGTTTGATTTGACGTAGCTTTGGGATGTTCCGTCTGAGCATCTTCATGGGAAAGGAGCATTTTCCTCTTTGGTATTTGGACAATGGTCGATCCCTCACCTGTCCTCATTGTCATTTTGAAGGATGGCAAATTCCCCTTCTTACTAAAACACTCCGAAAAACATCACTTCAGGTGTTTTTGGAACCTCTCTACAGTCACATGTTTCTGTGTCACCTCGGAGAGTACGGACTATTACTTTGATGCAGATGCAATTAACTCCTTAGAAGACAAAGGCTTTGTCTTGATGGCTCTTCACCACCTTCTCCCCATTTTGCTTTTCCTGTGATAACTTTCCACACAGATCTTAATGACGGGCTGACTATTATAACCAGCTAAGATAACTGCACTTAGGCGTTACTTAATTATCACTTAATCCTGAACATGTATATTTACTAATTAATAAACAACATGTGCTTTATGATTGTATGTTTTACTCTCAAGAATAAAGTAATCACTTTTGGGTACCATGAATGTCAGACTTAAACTTCTTTTGAGAACTAATCAAAGGCGGGGAAAAGAACAGTTGATGTAATTGTTTTAAGGGCTTTAACAGAAGAGGTCCAGATCATGAGGGGCAATTTTTTTTTTTTTTCCTCATTTTTCTCATACTTGACTCCCATAGCAACACAGAAAAGAACTGAGAGAAGAAACCCAGATACAAGACTGAATACAGGGTGTTATTTTCACTTTATAATTTTTCGGCAGATTAAATTGAACGAATCTCAGCCTTTCTATGCTGATTAAAAAAATCTTGGTGAAAATACAGAAAAGAGTCCAAACTTGTGTTAACTCCTGAGAATCCTTCGCCCAGTTTGTCACAGCTTTGAAAGTACAGCGATAGCGATAGAAGAATGAAAAACGACAACAAATCAATAGTCCTTTTATTCCAGCCAGCAGACTGTTAGGGGTTGGGTCAGACTTGTACACAAGATTCCTCTACCTAATTCCAGCTGAGTGTGTGTGCTCCCTGTTTGGACAGGCTTTGTGCCAAGTCATTCCACAGCAAAACCCCCGTCCTCCCGCTATTGGAGCCAGCCATTTGCTGTCTTTCCCCCTCTCGTGTCATTCCCTAAGGGCCTCAAACAGATAAACTATAAACAACTACAAGCCCTCCAGACTAGCCACATTCCTGATAAGTCTTTGCACAATTATTTCCGGGTCGAGTGCTGACTTTTTTTTTTTTTTTTCCCCTCCCTTCTCTTGGCCTTCCCCCACTCGTTTTTTTTCCTTTTTTTTTTAAAGAGAAGTGGAAGAACAGCTGTGGTGACCTGTGACTTCGGTTAAAGAGGATAGCAGGATAGCAAAGCGTTTCATCTGCTGTTTTGTTTCTCGATTTGTTTTGTAGCAGGACAAAAGCAGCAAAGCCAGTTTTGTGTCATGAAATCACCCTCGTAGAAGTTGCCAATGAATCATTTTGACCTGCTCGTAGAGGGTTTTGAAAACAATGGCGGTGGGGGGGGGGGATAAATGTGGGAACCATTACTTTTGCCTTGGTCTGCCCTAGCTGTCTCTCCTTTCATTTGCGGCCTGTGTGTGAGATGAACCGTGGCACTTGTTTTGGCTAACATATGCCTCGCTTAAGCTGTGTTTTACTTTGAAGGGAATTAAGCAAATTGTAAAAAAAAATACACTTTAGGTGATTACAAGGCCTTTCTATTGCATCAACTCTTCATTTGTCTGGGTCGTGACGTATTACACCACTGCCACTACTTGCCACTGTGGGAGTAATGGTTGACTCAAACCGCACCCATTGCACAACATCACGTTAGGCCTGTTATAACGGACTTTTATTATTCTGACTATTACATCATCCACGGAGGCTTTATATTTAAGTCAGGTTTGTATTTGTGTGCGTGTGTGAGAAAGTGTTTACTTTCCCTAATGTTGTTCTCTCTTCCACAGATTCCGTCATGGACAGCCCCCAGCTCTCACCTTTCACCACCCAAGGCCCCCTTTGTGTATCACCCTCCTTCCAGATGTCCACCCTCAGCCTGCCGGGCCAAGCCCCCTCGCCCCTGCAAAGCCCCATCCTGAGCGAGGTGGGCAGCAATGCCAGGCTAGAGGAGGAGGACGAGGGCAGGAGGAAGGTACTCTGATCATATGACACCCTTCCACCCCCCGCCTCACACCTGTTTTCTTATAAGATACCCACCACCTTCACTTTCCCGTAATTTAAGATTGAAACAGACATAGAAGATGTATGTGTTTGGGGCTGTGGATAACAATAGATGATCGGCATTTTAATGTATTTGAGTTGTGTAATGTGTCGTCAGTCTCAGGGTCTGACATCAATGACTCTCTCTCTCCTCTCAGCGATATCCCACCGATAAGGCCTACTTCATTGCCAAAGAGATTCTGACCACAGAGCGCACATACCTGAAAGATCTTGAGGTCATCACTGTGGTAAGTAGGGTTTTTTTTTTTTTATTGAGCCCTTTTCCCATATCGACTCAAGACAGTGAGCTAAGAGTCTGGTTTTAATAATAGTCATAGTCGTTTTGTCACGTTACAAAAAAAGGCAGACTGCATCAGACCGGTTCTCAGTCATTGTATTTTCTCTCTAAGGGTATTGGGACATGCCTTAGTAGGATTATTCATTTGTTATGACTATTTTTGCATTAAAATATATAGACAACATACAATAATATCCTTAATTTAATCCTGAATTAGCTGAGAACTTTACCCAAGCAATCAATAAAGTGTAAAGTAATCTATTCCAACATGTTAAACATCAAGAACTGTTGATGATGTCCACGTGGAAGACTTGAAAACGAATACAACTGTTTTGTAGGAAGTTCAAAATGTAGTCATAATGAAAAGTATATGTCATGAAAAAGCCAATAGAAAAAGTGCACGACCATAAGACACTGAGGGACAGAAGCTCTAATAACATAATTCTAAGAACGGGCCACCTCCATTTTCGTTCTTGGAACTACTCTCTCCCAGGGGAACTTTTCGGTTTTGCATCTGCACAGGCAGTAAGGGAGTGGGGACCGGTGTGACGCAAATGTCTGTGACAGTGCCGTCTTTAAGTGGCACACAAATAAGACAACACTAAATGCATGATCAAACAACATATAACCTATTGTTTTTGGTGTTTATTAGTGTTAACTAATAAATAGTGTTTGTGAAACTGTTGTATAAAGTAATGTATGTTGCTGTAGAAATGCAACAGGCCTCATGCCTACGACAAAATGATCGTTACTTAATTGTCAATGAATATTGTTATTATTTTTGTCCATGGACCGCTGGTGCCAGTACTGTTAACCAACGCCAGTACTGTTAATTTTTATTATTATTAATTACTATAATTATTACACATTATATTACCATATAACTCACAATGCCTATGTATATTACTATATAACAATAAGGGTATAACTATAGAACCGTATAACTATATAACTGTATATTACTATATAACTGACGATGTCTCTCTATAGATCTTTACTGTTGCACTCAATCTGTTCTTTTCTCTTTATTTGTATTTATATATCTATATTACCAGGAATCACTCTTATTTTTCATCATATTTGCAGTATCTCTGTGTGTGTCTTGTCTTATATGTGTTGCTGTAACCTGAAATTTCCCCGTGGGGGACTAATAAAGGGATCTAATCTAATGACAGCGGTGCTATATTCAGCATAACTCCCTCTTCTGCAAGAAGTGTAATTCTGGCTATGGGCATGACTTGAGTTCTACTAATCACCAAACACCACTGTTGTATGATTTCCTATGAAACTATCAAAAGACCCCTGCCTGGGGGTAGAAGCTACAACTGTGGCCCATGGTCCCAAGTCTCTATGCTGTCTGCAAAAAAGGCCTAGGTCCTGAAAAGGTTACAGAGACTGCAAAAAGCCCCTACAGTGAGAAAAGGCCTACATGACATCATGGTAAATGTTAAAGGTGATTGACGCACAATGAGTGAGCTCACACATTGAGTAACATGTATTACAGCTTAAAATATGTTGGTTGATTGCCAGTAAGTGGTTTAATACTCAGCAGGTGTCTGTCTACAGTTGTGTTTGTCTGGATCAAACCATTCAACATGTAGCTACATATAACTTGATGTCTGTGGTAAAGAAAGGGTCTGTCACTGAAACGTCAGCCATTTAACAAAATATTTTTTTTTATATCATTTCACCAAAGCCATAGTAGAAGGTTGTCAAGTCTCTCTCCATATGGAGAGAGAGAGTCTGGTATGACGTTTACATTCTCATAGATCACAGGTGTCAAACATGTGGCCCGGGGGCCAAATCTGGCCCGCCAAAGGGTCCAGTCTGGCCCTTCAGAAGAATC
>JAPTHA010000019.1:18920082-18936812 GCA_029814585.1 Gymnapogon annona | reverse complement strand
CTGTTCATGTTAGAAACTCAGTCCAAATAGGTGGGAAGACTGTATGGGTACAACTGGGCTCAGCTGGTTGAATTCAAATGAACAGCTCTACATAACGTATTGCTTCAGATAGAAAAGAAGATTTGTCTCGTGTAGAATTCTGAGTGGGGGAAAAAGGCTGCAGAAACAATAATGTGAACCTCAGGCACAAGAAGTAGAAGGAACAAGGCCTGGCAGTGTGCCTCTGTCTGTGTTCTGCTCTGCTGCAAAGAGACGAACAAGTGAACAAATGCTCGCTCATGTAGTCAGAGACACGGCACCCAAGTCAGTTTTGTTTTGAAGATAAATGGAGTGTGACGAAATGAAGAGAAATGCATTGTGCACCGGGCCTCACGAGCACCAACCAAGGACCTGCTTTGCACATTCGCAGCCAAAACTCCCAAGTCTAATATTCAATATGGAGGAAAAATAAGGAACATTTTGTGACATGATGGAGCGTAGACCAGGAGAATCACTAGAGGCAGAAGTGATTAGTGTCAAAGTTGACACAAAACTGTGCGCTCTGTGTTATTTTAGCGTCTATAAGAGTTTCTAGTTATGTAAATAGTGCCAGAGGTGGCAAAAGTACGCACATTCTTTACTCAAGAAAAAGCACAGATACAAAGAGTACGGAAAATGTACAAATATAGACGTGATTTCTTGAGTGCAGTAAAAGTGAAAAGTCCAGGCTCTGAAGTGTACAAGCTATTTCTAAGGAGAGGCAATTGCACGTCATATCATATATACATTATAATGTTGATCAGTCCTTTCGGCTTTTCCCTTCCTGGGTCGCCACAGCGAATCCAATTCGCATATTTAATTTGGCAGGAGTTTTTATGTCGGATGCCCTTCCTGACACAACTGGACTTTGACTGGCACAAGGACACACACGGCCCCTTATGGCTATAGTAGGCAGTGACGTGAAGGTCATGCCCTAAGACCCACACTGGACGCTCGAGCCCGGGTCTCCAATGATAATAAACTTCACTATGATGTGCAAATCAGTCTTCAGTTGTCATCAATAGTCTAGGTTATGTTCATTTCCATTCTGTACTTAAGTACTTCCTATATCCCTCCTGCTACAGCTTTTATATATTGTACTTTATACTCCACTGCATTTGTCACACTGCTTCAGTTACTTTTCAGGTTACAGGTTTTAATCCTCTTCCTGTTTTTCCATCAATGTTAAAACTGTTGTTTTAATGTTTGTCTCTTTGAACTCCTCCTGGAAAATGCAGTGACAATACTGATTTACAAACAGAACAGCAACCTAGAATGATTTTAAAGGTTATGGTGTATCATTGTAGATTAAACCACACAATAGTTGAAATGTTGAAACTTCTTGAGGAGAAAAATGCAGCCTGCACCTTTAGTGAAACAGTAAAATTAATCTTAAAAACATCCTATGTATAAGTAAAACACTGAGTGGCAACGTTTTACTGCATAGTAACTACTTTTATTTGTCATTCTTCCATTACTCCGACAAAACTCCTACCTAAGGAAGGTCTGAAGTACGAAACATGCAGTATTTTTAAAAAAAGCCTTTTATTAGTCGTTTTATTTCTGTCCTGGTCATGTGCCATTGTGTCCTTGGCTGGGTCTCCGTCGGTCCTTTTTAAAAGCCTTAAAAAGCCTTAAATCTGTTTGTCCAAATTGAAGGCCTTAATTATCCCTAAAAATGACAATTGATTCTTAATTCCTCCTTTCAAAGTCTTAAAAATTACACAAACACAACAAACAAAATTGCAATGTATTTTCTTACGTTGTTGCAGGGAAATCTTTGTAAAGAATCTGGTACATTTGTAATTACTGCTGTGCATTTTAACACAACGGAGCTGCAGAACAAGTTGCCGATGTTCTGCCGACAGAGTTGTGATCATGATGTTTGTTATTTTTCGGCAGTTCCGTTAAATATATGGACAGGACTGTTTGCAATGTGGTCACACCTTTTATTATCTTGCAGATGAAAGGTCTTCAATTTGATTAAAGTGGCCTTAAAAAAAGGCTTAAATTGAACTTCCTTAAACCTGCAGATAACCTGCTTGGGCAAGACACTTCACCCAACATGCCTCCAGTGTCTCGCACTGGTGTATGGATTAGATTAGATTAGATACAGCTATATTTGTGCCACTCTGAGAAATTTCAGGTTACAGCAGCAGAATAGATTACACCACACACCAGAGATTCTCAAAAAATTTGAACAAGTCTGAAATAATATAAAAATATAAATATGTGCGTGTGAATGGTTGGTGGTGGTGGGAGGGGCTGTTTGGTGCAGATTGTGCAGCCACACTTCTGTCAGTCCGCCCCAGGGCTGTTATGTATACAAAATGTAGTTTACCACCAGGAGTGAGAATGAATGAATAATGGATCAGTTCATGTACGTGCTTTGAGTTCTCTGGAAGAAAAGTGCTATATAAACCTAATGTATTATTATTATTATTATTATTTATTAAGTACAGGATCTGAAATTAATACACGTTTGTTGCATATTCTTTCAGGCGAGACCTTGTTTTGCCAGTTTGTTTGTTTTTTGTTTCAGAATCTCAACACATGACTCAGTGTATCAATTTCTGACCTCTGTCTTCACAGGTGGATGTTACGAAATGCGTGGTGAACACTGACCCCAGCTTCCGCTCTCATTGGCTGGTGTGTGCTGTCTTTGCTTTTGGACACTACGTGAAGGCCATAGTGCTTTACCTCCTCAGAGACAAGTGACGCACACTGGATTGTGAACTGACTGAGCAGCACAGTGCACTACACCGCTCCGTTACAGTGCCCACTGCTATGGATTACGTTTACACTCGATTACACGGAGCCTTCGCTGACGGACCACTTGCCGCGTCACATAGAACACACCTCTCTCACTTCCTCCGCCTTGCCGTGCACATTTGTCCATTTATGATTTAGGTTTGGAACACGCTTAGTGTGTGAAATTTATAAAATCACTCACGATGTATGCATCTTTAAATGGTTCCTTTTGGTTTCCATCAAAGAGCAGAAGTGTGTGTGTGTGTGTGCGTGTGTGGATGTTGCCGTGTGTTTTGACAGTGGTTTAGCTGCCTCTAGTGGTTAGAAATGGTCAATGTTTTGATTAAAAAAAAACTGTTGAAGATATTTGTTGGGATCTTGAGGCCATCCACGTGAACGTCGTCTTGCAAATATGTGGATTTCTCACTTCTGCAGCACATCTGTAGAGGTTTAACATCTGGTTTAACCAACAAGTGCTTTATAAATGATCGCAACTGCAGTTTATTTGTTCTAACAAAGGGAGTGTGCATAAATTATTCAGGTGTGATGAAGCTTCTTGATGTTACATTCTCCACAACAAAAACAATAAATGAGTCCTTATCATTGCGATTGGTCTGATTTGTATCAGGTCATGTAATGTCTATTTCAGGTACTTATTATTAGAAATCAGGTCGGTTTTATTACCAGTATTTCAATACGCAATACATATAAAAATCCATTCCTTAAAATTGCTGTTTTACAGGGATAAACACATATTTCTTTATCAGCCTATGAATGACTTAAAGTTCAACCTAATACTTATTAACATGTTACTTCACGGTACATTGTCTCCTCTCGTGACAGAGATGTATGGTTATGTGTAAGTCATATACCACTCATCATGTCATTTGTATTTTTTTTACATGGTTGCAGGTTATATATAACGTTCATTGAGTGAAGTGATAGCTAACTACAGTTTATTCAAAAAAAGTTTCATTTTTGTTTAAATCAGTTATGCAAATTGGCCCACCCTAGTAGTTTTTGTACACTCCATGTCAACCAATGCAAATACAGTACGTCTTGCAGCACAATACATTCAGTGTATCTTTGTCACTGCGATCACTGGCCACTGTGAGGCAGTGTTTGATAATGCTCCTCTGTAACTGCTGTAATGCAAATTACAATATTATTTCTCTGAGTTAGAGCACTTTGATAACATTTCATTTTATGAGTAGAATTTATTCTATGAATAATTTCACTTCTATATGGCGTGTAGCATTAGGAGTGGTACAAAATGAGCATTTTTTTAAAAAGTAATCTGCTACTGTAAATGTTTTGGGTCATTAATAAATGGTTGTTATGATAACCCAACTTTGCATTTAGTAAGTTAATATAACAAAGTATGCAATGTGTTTTCACAAAATCACTTCTCGTGTATTATATGAAGTGTGGGGACAGTTTTTCAGTTGTTTAGTTGCAGTTGACATGATAATGCATGACTAATAGCTGTCTGCCATTAAAGTATTATGTATTAATTTAACATAATTCATTTTAAAAACATTAATCCTTGCAGGACTGACATCTCTACTTGCTTTTTTTGACTTTTAATTTATTTGTGTGCTTGATGACTTTTCTGTGACATGATAATCGTGAACTTACGTGTTAATAATGTTAAGCGGAGCAGAGGGTTTGTGTTCCATGTCAAGTTCTAATACACCATAGAATAAAATTATTTAAATGCTACAGAAAATAAGAAGCAGGAGAAGAAGTAGATGTCTGAATGTTTTGTGACAGATTGTCACAACATTGTCTTAGCTATACTGTACATTAGTATGCAATTTAAGTCCTCATACTAAAGAATTCTCTTTGCAAGGTTCACTCCAGACAGTCAATAACGTTTCCTTGTGTCGTTACTCTTATTTAGATTCTTTTATGAAGTTTCCAGATGTTCAAGATATTCGCTTTTACTGTATTAGAAAAGTGGAAGCAAACTTTAATGTTCTGCTTTATGTTTAAGTAAGCAAGTGGCGCAGTTTATTAAATAGAAGTCTCTTCAATGGAAAACGTGTCTAGAGAAAACAAAGTTACATAAAACAGGAAAATAAATATTTGTCTCTTACACAGCCCTGTGTAATTCATAAACTCAGCTCTAAACCGACGTCACTGATTGGTCAAGACGAAGAAGACCCGCCTATCTTAACATTTTTATTGGATATCCTAACAAAGGCCCCGCCCTGTTCCGGATTCCGCAGCATTAGTTCCTTCCTATTGGTCCAATGGTTCGGAGTGCAGAGAACAACAAACAAGTTAGGGTGAAGACCGTCGGGATGGATGCAGGTAAGCGAGATTTTACAGATTTGAGAGCACTTTTTTTCTGTCATTTCCAGACTTTGGTGCTTATAAAGTATTCAGAACCCTGCCGTTTCATATCCGACAACTAAACGTTAACTCTGTCACAAAGCAACGACCAAATCCGCCAGCACAGACCTCTGTTGCTTTGTAGCCTCGTTGACGTTAGCCTGCTAAAGTGATGACTAAAGCTAACTGCTATGTAACGTTAGCCTGCTGTTATTGCTAAACCCTGGAGATTCTTCGCCGTGACAGCTCGTTTTACAGCTGTATATCTTCTTGTACGTTGTCCAGACCTTACCCGCGTTGGTTTCTCGGGCTGCATTCATGTTTCGCTCTTAGTTATTCGGTCCCTGTCCTTGGTTTGACTGTTTGTGCTAACGTAGCGTAACGCCCAAGATAAAGCACTAGTGCCAATGCACTGTCACCATCACATCACTTTAATAGGCTACTCACTCTAAGCTCGATAAGCAACATTCTTTGTTTGATATTCACGCTCGTTTCTTTCCCATTTTGACTGATTAAATAAATCTTTATGCTGTGTAAAAGCTAAGTTGGTAAAAGAAAATGTTAGTCATGTTGAGATAATTGATAGTCAATGTGTTGTAAATATGTGTACCAGTGTACGAGAGTAATACTGAGTCAAAGCTCTAGTGCTTTCTTACACACATTATTTCCTCCTACATCAAAAGGAAGTACAACGGGAAACTGGTTGAATAATACTCTGAACGCAATTTGATGTCATTTTCATTCTTGTTTGTAGATACTTTTATTGAAAATCTAAATCTAAAAATGTGGTGTTTGGGGGTTTACCCTCCACTTTGTTCTTGGCATGTAAAACGGAATGTACATTAATCTCAAACTGAGGCTTTTTTGAAGGGAAGGTGACTCTCCCTTGTCTTACTTTTAGTTGTCTTACGCAATGTGTAGAGATTTGGCAAAGTTGTAGAGTGGTCACAATGTGCAGCCAAGAGACACAGCTCAACTGCCACCATCTGCAAATGTTGACCACTGGTATTTCTGTTTATAATGTTCCGTAGACTCACATTTTCGTCACATCCTCTTTTGCAGCTACTTTGACATACGACACACTGCGCTTTGGAGAGTTTGAAGAGTTTCCTGAGACCTCGGAGCCAGTGTGGATCTTAGGAAAAGAGTACAATGCACTCAAAGGTACAAGTGTTGAACATATTTTGTTACTAACAAAGTTTTATACTGGTGAGACATGAGCAGATAATCATTGTGTTTTGTGTTTAATGTCCTGATTTGTGTTTTGGATTTAGAAAGGGATGATATTTTATCAGATGTTACGTCAAGACTGTGGTTCACATACAGAAAAAACTTTCCACCGATTGGTAAGTGAAGACACCAAATTGAATTGATGAATTTGAGAACATGAGTTTTAATTTGTATTTTCACCCCTCCTCACAAAACAAGATGATTTAATCAATATCTTATAGGAGGAACAGGACCGACATCAGACACAGGATGGGGATGTATGCTTCGGTGTGGCCAGATGATCCTCGGCGAGGCCTTGGTGTGTAGACATCTAGGCAGAGGTAAGAAGACTTTAGAAACACCAAAACAATGTCAACCAGCCACTATACTGTAGATAACACAGTTATTATCTCTGCGTGGCACTTTTAGCTCTTCTACAGTCAGTAGACATCTCCAGTACCAAACAAAGCATGTTTCAATGCGTCAGGATAACTGTCTTGTTGTTCTCAGACTGGAAATGGGAGAGAGACCAGAAACAAAGAGAAGAGTACATCAGTATTCTCAATGCCTTCATTGATAAAAAAGACAGCTATTATTCTATCCATCAAATTGGCAAGTAGAGATTTTATACATTTTTTGTAATCACACCAAGGCATTGCTCGGAAGGCATTTGTATAAAATTGTTGTTTTGTCCTTAAATGTTGCAGCTCAAATGGGAGTTGGAGAGGGAAAGCCTATCGGCCAGTGGTACGGACCAAACACAGTCGCCCAGGTTCTAAAGTAAGTAAATAAAATTACATAAAGTCACATGGGAATATGCACTTGAAAATTCCATTAACAATACAAAACAACACGCTAGGAGTGAGAAAGAAGAGGGAGTAATAAGCTTAACTTTAAGTAACTTTACATTAGTGTTGCTTCAAGTACAATGTATGACAAGAGGTTTGAATGTAGAGCCCGCATGCATACTGAGCACATATCAGTGTTTAGATCTGGGGTGTCAAACTCATTTTAATTCAGGGGCCAAATTCAGCCCAATCTGGTCTGACATGGGCCTGACCAGTCCAATAATAATAACAGAATGGCATATCAATAATGTCAACTCCAAACTTTTTGTACATGATGAAAACATTAACCTCTACAAACTCTCCTTTAAAATAATGTGAATAACCTAAACAACCTCAAAATTCTTAAGAAAGGTAAGTGTAATTTTAACAGTTTATAATTTATACATGTGCATTATAACTCACAGACAAAACATTTAATAACAGGTATTGTCAAAATTACACTTCTCTTCTGTCATTTCAGGTTGTTTATTCATGTTATTTTTGTTTTTTTGTGAAATATTTTTAGTGTAAATACAGGAAAATTATATGAAAATATGTATATTTACACAGAGAACAATTTGTAGCTGTGAATATATGTTATTATGATCATTTTTTTCCCCAGTTTGTACATGGAACCTGAACTATAATTTTTGTAAACATCTTAGGTGTAATTTTTGCATTTCACAAATTCATCCCACGGGCCGGACTAGAACCTTTGGTAGGCCACGTTAGGCCCCTGGGCCATATGTTTGACAACCCTGGTTTAGATACATGTATCCCCTACGCTGGTGCATAGGGGATACCGGGTTCGATCCCCAGTAAGAGCATCCAGTGGGTTGTGTCAGGAAGGGCATCCGGCGTAAAAACTCCTGCCAAATCAAATTAGCGAAGTGGATTCGCTGTGGCGACCCTGGAAGAGAAAAAGCCGAAAGAAATCATCATCATCATCTACACATACTTGCCTAATTTCTGTTTTTATCTGGAACAGACAATAAAGTTATCTATCATCATATCCATTCAAATAAATACAGATACACGTCTACTTGCATTGTTATACCGAGTGATCTATACACACATACACTAATACACAATAATAATAACAATTTGTAAGCTCGATAGTTGCCAAATTATTATTAAAAAATATTGATGTTGCGATCCCAAAACTCTGAAACTGCAGATAAATAGTTTATTTGCCTGATAGAATGATTTAATATATTTTATAGTATTGACCCCTATTTATATTACCCCTATATTACTATTCAATTCAATTCAATTCAATTCAATTCAATTCAAAAGACTATTTATCCCGAAGGGCAATTTAGGTCATATGGAGCAGCAAACAAAAAAAGAGAGATAAACATACTATATACGTATAAACATATAAACACATAAATTAGTAAAATAACAATTAATAACAGTGGAGCAACAAGGTGTGCAAAAGAGTCCCAGATGTAAACTAGATGTAAACTGAAGCTGTGGAGTCTACATTGTATACAGTATATTGAACTGTATATTACTAGATATCTGACGATGTCTCTTTATTGATCATTACTGTTGCACTCAATCTGTTCTTTTCTTTTCTTATTTCTATTTACATATTTATATTATTAGGAATTACTCTTATTTTTCATCATATTTGCAGTATCTCTGTGTGTGTGTCTTGTCGTATATGTGCTGCTGTAACCTGAAATTTCCCTGTAGGGGACTAATAAAGGTATCTAATCTAATCTTATACACAGAACTTAGAAAGTATGAAATATGTCAAAGACGTAAAACTATGAAGACTCATATTTTATTGACTTAAAAAAAAAAGTGGTGCAGATGTACAAACAAGAATCTGCATAGTTCAACTTTCCTCCACACAGCAGACATAGTGTTATTGAGGCACACTGTGAGGCATGGACTTGCTTTTTATTGCATCATAAACTGTGCGTGTGACCGTCTCGGTGTCCTCTCCTGTCCTGCTTTCAGGAAGCTGGCTGTATTTGATACATGGAGCAGATTAGTTGTACACGTGGCAATGGACAACACTGTGGTCATCGAAGAGATCAGTGAGTGCACGTGTTGCATTTTGGATTCAACATGTTCCCGTTATCACTGGAGAGCAGAAGCACTTTGTTTAAACTATGGGCTGTGCTGACAGTGTTCATCTAAATCATATTGGAGGACAAAGTTTTTTGTGGCAGTGATAGAGTTCACTCCAAAACAATCCTCATTCAGTGTTTTGTGGTTTACAGCAGACTCTTACCATAATCTGATACCATGAGGTGTGTCTAATAATAGGTCAGAAACTGAAACTATAACATGTTTTATCTTGTATGTCCTTAGCAGATGTGTTTATTCTGAGCAAATTATTTGCAGCTCATGTTGTTGTTGTTGAATCACCTTAAACTCTTCCAAGACTGAAATGCGATTTGCAGGCATGAACTGACCTGAAGTTAACTCTGCCTTTTGTAGGTCAGGTCATGTTTTAAGATACTGCAGTGATGTCCCTATCAGTGACGAGGACTCCTCTCACTATGTTCACATCTGTGCTTTGACATTTTGTTACTGATGAGGTGTTTTGTGTGTTTGTCTTCTTTCCACCATAGAGCGTCTTTGTATGCCTTGGCTGGATGCAGCGGGAGCCTGTTGTGACTCGGAGACGGTGGGGGAGCTCAACGGTTGTTTGGAGGGAGCATGTGCCCTGGCTGAAGAGGAGACGGCGCTCTGGAGACCCCTCGTCCTGCTCATTCCCCTCAGGCTGGGCCTGAGTGATATAAATGAGGCCTATATTGAACCCTTAAAGGTGATACTCCTTCAATACCAACACAACACTGGCAGAGGAAATAGAATTTCCACCCACTTGTACTTAGCCGCAAGGCCAGACACAGCAAGCAAACCACGAAGAGACTGGAAAGATATTTAATGTGCCGACTTCATTAGATAGTAAGATTGTAATAATAAGGCATTTTATATGGGCACCTTTCAAACCAAAATGACCCTATAAGCCAGAGTAAAAACAGAGAAAGAACAAAAAAAAACAAAAAGGAAACAGTTGGCCCTGGAGTTATTAAAAACCATTGGTATGTAGAACGGATATGTTTGAATTCCTTCCCATTTTTCTGTGAAGAACATCGATATATTTAACCCAGTAGAAGGTAACATCATGAGGGGAGTGTCATCTCAAGTCCCTTGTCCACCTAATTCTCCATGTCTATTTCATCTTCTGTAAAACACAGCTGTCAGGCTTTTTCCATCTCAACCCCTGAATTGGTTAATTTTGTTTAAATTGCTGTTTGCTTCCAGAATACATCAGAGGGTTATTACTTAATTTCTCTGTACATTTTTTTAATCTATGGCAGTGATTTTTTAATTTCTAAAATGTGCAAAGAAGGTCTTGTTGTGACTGTTAATAATTTTCTGCTGTAACTAAAATCTATGTTATCCACATCTCACTTAAAATCTCCTGTTAAAACGTTAAGGAGATATTGATAGCGTAGTGTACATTATTCTTAGTTTAGTTTTTTTTGTCAAAACAAAATATATTCTTATTTATATCTATATTATATTACCTACATTTATCTATTTTCTTATTTATGAACACTTTTTTATTCATGCTAACTTAAGACCTCTTTGCTTGTGTAAATATTTCTTACTCTTATGATTTTTTTTTTAATTGCTTAATTCTATATGCAAATACTGGAGTGTCATTCTCATTTTGTTGTGAAACCTCTGACAATAAAGTCTATTCCATTCTTTTGTTATTAAGGAGAGTAACAGAAACACAGGACATCTGTAAAAATACAAAAGCAAACACACACAAACTAGTGTGTCGTTTCAAAGGAATAGTTGATTTCATTTCAGGCTGTTTCTTTTGCAGCAATGCTTCATGCTGCCTCAGTCTCTGGGCGTCATCGGTGGAAAACCCAACAGCGCACATTACTTCATCGGTTACGTCGGTACGTTTCTGTGTTCGACGTAAAAACTGAGCTGTATGTTTTAAACACCACTCCCAGCCTGAAGAACGTTTGTTCTGAAATCTGTGTTATTTTTCCCAGGAGAGGAACTCATCTATTTAGACCCACACACCACACAACCCGCAGTGGAGCCCTGTGAAGACGGCCATGTCCCAGATGAGACGTACCACTGTCAGCACCCGCCCTGTCGCATGCACATCTGTGAATTGGACCCATCTATCGCAGCGGTAGGTTGGAAGAGCAGGGACTGTGTTCTGAGACGCAGCTTCACTCACCACAT
This sequence comes from Gymnapogon annona, assembly GCA_029814585.1. Taxonomy (NCBI): domain Eukaryota; kingdom Metazoa; phylum Chordata; class Actinopteri; order Kurtiformes; family Apogonidae; genus Gymnapogon; species Gymnapogon annona. The sequence goes on along the minus strand of JAPTHA010000019.1, from coordinate 18,925,431 downwards.
TAGCCAGACGGAAATGTTTTGCGTTAATGCAGGTGTTCATAACCATCGTGTTGTATTTGTCAGGGTTTCTTCTTCAGGACAGAGGACGAGTTTGACGACTGGTGCATGCGCATTAGACGGGTACGTCTTCAAATACTGGGGTCTGTTTCAGAGCACGGCTTTAACAAACGGAAGTCTATGACGACTAACTCGGCTGTTATTGAGCTCAGTTGAGTTACACACTAGTCTAATATTGGTTTAAGCTCAGTAAAAAAAAAAATCCACCATCCTGGCTTTAACTGAGACGTGGATTCACCAACACATAGATGTCAGTGCCTAACATTAAATCCTTTGAAGCAAAATTCTCTTATTTCAAAGACAAAGTAATACTATAGTGCAAAATGTCAATAACAAAGAACTTGCTGCAAAGATTCATTCATAGCATAACACTTGAGAAATGTAGGTGTGACCAGTACTCAGAATGTGTCAGGGCTTTATCTACTGAAGACAGGTATGATGCTACAATTTACCATCAACAGTGGATCCATCACATTATACATTCATTCATTCATTCATTTTTTTTCATTCATTCACATTATACAAAGTTGGTAAAAAAAAAAAAAACCCCAGTTGTGTAAAATAATTCACATTTTGGATTTACTGAACATAGCATTTATCTTTGTTTTACATATAATTCAGACTGAGTTAGGAAATGAAGCAGTGAACTAGAGCTTTCGTTTAGTCTGGGAGTCAAAGGGTGGATCGTTTGTGTGCCTGAGTCCAGTGTTGGAGTCTGGGCTGTGTTTGCATGTCTATGTAATATAGTTGCACACTGCTACAGAAAAACTGCATTGAACAATTTGGGAATTTTGTAGAAAATCCAACCCAAGTCCTCCACATAGAAGTCAGTGTGGTGTGGCTGTTGTCATGGACTCAGGCAGCGAAGAGATTTAACATCAACAACCACCTCTCAGGAAAAAAATGAACCTAACTCGCCCATCAGAGCCTGTCGGGACCTGAAAAGCCCAGAGTGACCAAAGATCCTGTTTTCACTGAAGCCGCAGTCTGAAACAGGCTCCACCCTCCTAATGTTGTCACACGTATCAGTCTCAGTCTGAAAGTGGAATACATGAATGAACCTGTGCCTTCTCTCTAGGTGTCCTGTAACAGAGGGGGGTTGCCCATGTTTGAACTAGTGGACAGTCAGCCTTCTCACATGGTCAGCGTGGACGCCCTTAATCTTACCCCCGGTAAACAAACAGCTCTTCATCTTCTGCTCAGTACTTATTAACCAATGAGTTTCTAATGTCGTGTTTGTTCCTGTTGACAGACTTCTCAGACTCTGACAGATTGGAACGATTCTTTGATTCAGAAGACGAAGAGTTTGAGATCCTTTCCCTGTGAGGAATAAATTAACAATGACGTACTGTTTTCAACAATAGGAGAAAGATTCTCGCTCTCTTCGGTGTATCAGAAGAGAGGCCTGAGGGGATGAACATTAACTGGAGGCCTGTTGAGCCAGTCCAGCTCCAATGGCGTAGTCTGTGTGTGTCACACAACGTTCTTCTCAACAGCTTCTGAATGCTCTCTGTATCCAACATAGAGACTGCCTGGTGGAAGCAGTAGCAGGAGCTCAGGATAAATTCTGTATGCACATCTTCACATTGTGTTTCCATTTGAGTCTTAACATTTTAAACGTTTCTTCTGAAGTGATATGGTGCCTTTCCCTGACTCCATAAGTAAAAATTGCCATAACAGTTTTATGTTGTGTACACACAAATGGTTCATGATGCCCATGGCTTATGCGGTTTGTCACTAATATCTGAAAGTCTCTAACAGCCTGTAACGAAACCAAATTTAGTCAGATCTGCAGTTGAGTGGTATTAATTGTTCATGCAAAGACTAAACCATATACACTAGTTAATTTTAAGATTATTTATTTACTCATAAACATTTAGGAATTTCAAGAAACCATGTAAGATCATATAAAATAAAACAATAAAATTCAGAATGATATTTGACAATGGATTATCTCTCTTCCATTTCAGACAGGAAAGAACATGTAAATCACCATCACCTAACACTTCTCCATGTTCAATCCAGAAACTGGAACAGACGGAAGAGGTTAGTGTGTTGAAACGTTTTTTAGTCATTGCGCTATGGTCAATGCGTGATAATTTTTTGTAAATATCACGCACAGGTTCAACACCAGGACGTTGACTGTCCTGGTGTTGAACCAGTGGCACAGATTCACTTCCACAGCTCCCCAATTGGCTGGTTCTGAGCGACATTCATTGCATTCAGACTGTGGTTTGTGATGTTCTTGTGCACTTCCTCGACGCTCCGAGATGCATCGATGACCTGTGGTAGACGGTTCACATTATGAGACAGGTCTAATGTATATTACTATGAGATAAGTTTGAAGCTTGTGACGACTTCATACCTGCCAGTTAATGGAGGAATCCTTCATCAGCTCTTCAAACCTCTGTTGAACCGTTCTTTGGAAAGTTCTGTTTTCATACCGCTCTTCTCCAAACTGTCCCCTCAGAGCAGCCTCAGCTGGGTTGAGCTGCAGAAACATGACCAGGTCTGGCTTTGGCAGACCCACATCAGGTTGCATGCACCAGTCGAGACCGAAACCCTGAAAAGGACACGATTTTGTAAGACCACTCTGAACCATAAGATACCATCAGAATATGGAACAGCCTGGAAGGTTCATACAAGACTCACCGGTTTGGCACTCGTGAAAGCAACTCCAGAGAAGGCGTAGCGGTCTACAACTAGAGTGGTGCCTTGCTCCAGCTTCTTCTTCATTAAAGGCCTGTGGGTAAAAATAAGTACAATGAATCATGAACATACAGACTGGAGAAAATCAAATATGACTGTCATGAAAAATAAAGTGAATGCATTTTTTTTTTTTTTAAAAACTGAGCTGTACATAAAACCTCTCAGTAGGGAAGTTTTCTTTATTGCTCAAGATTTTGTTTCTTGAAATATCCACTAAAATATTGTTGCAGCGGTCTCAAATAACGTTTTGCTGACATTGTTACGTATTAAAATAAACAGGAAATATAGAGTATGTGTTACATTTTTTCTGGCTAGATATCTTAAATATCACATTTAATATCTGAACAGCTTCAGGAGATTCAGTTCACCTTATAGAAGCGTGCACACAAATGCATAGGATATCATTTAGAAAAATCTTAGTTACACTAAAAATATGCAACCACAGTGTTAGTGCGTTTACAGAGGTAGACCTAGCGAAGGAAGCACGGATTGGTCAAATAAGCTCCTGCTAGCACTGTGATTGGTTGATAATTATTAAGCGTTAGTTGATGCAGCGGGTTTGGAAAATGTGTTAATAGTTAATCGTTGGTTGTGTTATGTGCTGGCGCAGGGGTGTGTAACTCCGGTCCTGGAGAGACATAGTCCTGCATGTTTTAGATGTTTCCCTCCTCCATCACACCTGGTTCAATGATCAGCTCATCACTAAAAGCTGCAGAAGCCTGGTAATGACGTAATCCAGTTAAGATGGAGGAGGATAACATCTAAAACAGTGTTTCTTAACCAGGGTTTGGTGAGTCGGTCTCAGGAGTTCGGCGGAGGTCAAGACATACCCGAGTCATCCGTGATGACACGCCCCACTTTGGCCATCACCGACTGCAGATGATGACGTCACATTGCTTGGCCAATCAGTGCGGCGGGGAATTTAGAGCGCTCAGTATTCAACGTGTGAATGTTGTGGTAGTACGTCGTGTGATTTTTTTTCCTTAATATTTTAATCCGCGCTAACTATGTCGAGCAAAAAAATAAAGTGGTCGGACTGCATGATTTGCAACGCAAAGTTGAGTTCATGCACCGTGCTGGTTTTGTTCTTTGAACAAGGTGATGTTCATGCATGGTTCATTTTGTGCACCAGTAAAATAACATATACCTATGTCTTGAGTTTGAAAAAAAAAAAATCAAATTATATTTTTCACTAAAGAAGGGTTCGGTGAATGCGCATGTGAAACTGGAGGTGTTCGGGACCTCCAACAAGGTTAAGAACCACTGATCTAAAACATGCAGGACTACGGCTCTCCGGGACCTAGTGTTCCCTACCGCTGTGTTAGCGGCTCCTGTCAACACACATTACCACAACCTCCGTTAACTGCCTTACACTAGTTCCCATCGGTTTGCAGAGAATAGTAGGTGCACGGTGTGGTCCTCCAAGTCACTCTTCTTCTCCAGATACGCACTAATCAACTGTCCAATCGTCGTAGTCCTGTCTGTGCCAAGAAATAACACCAAGACGCATGAATGTCAATGACTATATCCGAACTACACCGTAATATAGAACTTAGTCAACCGTTAAAAAAAACTGCCGTATTTTGATTTCAAGTCGCAAAAACAAACAGGCCTCACCAGGAAATCGCATCATTTCAGCTGCGCGACCACTTTGTTGTAGTGCATGGACTAGCTTCTTACACTGTGTAGTTTTTCCGGCTTTGTCCACTCCCTCCAGGATTATAAGCGCTCCTCGTTTACCGGCCATTATTCCAAATGTTGTGTCAGCGCCGGACATAGAAGCTGCAACAAAACACTACTTACGCGCCTTTTACCGTATATGACAGTAGACACGGAAGTGACGTAAGAGTCGAAGTGACGTTTTGAGTATAGAGTTCCGGTATAGGGTCCCGCGTATTCTTTGACGTTCAATTCAATTCAAAAGACTTAATTTATCCCGAAGGACAATTTTGGGCACCTGGAGCAGAAAACATTGAAGATTCACAAAAAAAGAAAGATAAAGACATACTTGTGTACATATAAACAAACAACAAGGTGCAATGAGATATACTGTAGATTGGTATAAGAGTCTGTGTAAAGTGCAAAAAGTGTTATCTGTGTAAAGATAAATGAGTAAAATAACAGTAAAATAATAGTAAAATAACAGTGGAGCAACAAGGTGCAAGTTGTGCAAAAAACAGAGTCCCAAATGAAACTGAATCTGTAGAGTCTGAAATTGAGGGAGGTGGGGGAAGTGTAGGTGTCATGGAGTTGAGTATGATTGTTGGGGTGTGTGTGTGTGTGTGTGTGTGTGTGAGTGTATGTGGGGGGAGGGGGGGTGTTAAGAGTTGAGCACAGCATCCAAAATCATCAACCTGCCCATCACAGACCTCTTTCATTTCAACAATAAATCCATCACACATATGGCCCGGACTATCATCAGAGACTCAGACCACCCACTATACAGTCACTTCTGCCTGCTGCCCTCTGGCCACAGGTACAGGACGCTGAGATGGAAGCAGGCGCGCTTTAGCAAAAGCTTCGTCTCCTCTGCTATTTCCGCCCTGAACAGTCTCTAACAGTCCTGTCTACTCCTTGTCTGCT
>JAPTHA010000019.1:18813209-18826762 GCA_029814585.1 Gymnapogon annona | reverse complement strand
TTTATATATCACTACATGATTATATTGTGTTTTTCTTTCAAGAATGCATCACACGTTCCATCAGTAAATACCCTGGAACAGATATTGTATTAATAATATGATTAGGAATAATTAGAGTCTCATAAATAAATTAAATATCAACTTAAGTGATCATAAAAAGGTTATTTTCTGGATCAGGATTCGTCTGGATTGGCTCTCTGGTGTACTGTGTGTTCACTGTTGACCTGCGTGGTTGAATCTTTTCCCTGCAGTTCCCTCTTAACGCTCCTCTTAAAAATGGATCATTGTTTTTTTTTCCTGGTGCAGTAGTTATTTATAATATTCAGACACAGACACAATCCTTCCTGTAAAGTGGGACAGGATACTGTATTATACTAAATAATACAGTATGACATTGTAACGGTCATACTGTATTATTTAGAATGAACATACAGCATATTATATATAACACTGTGCACATGATTTTTTTTTTCCTTCTAGAAATTCTTCCTTTTGGGGAACCATTTGAAATGGGGGAATTTCATGTCATTTTCTTCCGGATGCAAATATTCACAATACACAAACCTAAGTTAAAAACCAAAAGGAGTGATTTCCAAATTCATTGTGTTTTCCATCACGGACTATATCAGACAAGCTCTTTCAAGGTTTGTGGAGGTGTTCATCATTGGTTTATTCCTGGTTTATGAATAGAAACTCCTGGAAATCCTGTCCTGTACCATTGAAGGTGAAATATCCAAGTTGCTTCATATTTACCATTGACAAACATTCTTTTTAAACCTCTCAGTGATAGATTAAACCTTTTCTAAATGCTGATTCCCCACAAAATTTCCACCACAGTAACCTGCTGACTCCAGCAGTTTGAAATCGCATCATTCGTCAAGGTTTTATGGCCCATTAAATTTCCTTATTTGCCCTTCATTTTTTTTTAGTGTTTGTTTAGAATATGTTATATTATAAAGAAACAGGAGTAGATGTAGATGTATACTTACAAATCAAATGTAAACGACCTCTCAGAACAAAGACAACGATCTTGTCTTCAAAACGTCCGAGAGGAATAGAAAGTACATCCAGAAATCACTGCTTTTGGTTTCATGTGCATATGCTACATCTTCCAAACTTCAGATTTTTTTTTCCCCACAACAACATATTTAAGGATAATGTTGTAAAAGGACGGTTAAAAGTCCAGATTTGTTTATCGTTCTTTGGAATCCTTCATTACCAAGTCTGCAGAGCCAACACATAGAGCTTTATATACTATATATTGAATGCAGGAGAGCACCAAGTCAACATGAGTGTAATTCTCCTTTAGCAGAGGACTGTAGAGTTGTTTATGAAGCTGCTGATGCAGAGGATGTTTTCCTCCAGAGCAGATGCAGAGGATGTTTTCCTCCTGCATCACTCAGCTGTCCTCTCTTCTTCCCTGTCCTTTTCCTCTGTAGGGTTAGACCTGGTCTCAGCTCCATGCTTTGAAACATTACTCTGTTCTCTTTTCTCCATCATCCATCTCCTCGTCTGAACCTTCTCTGTTGCCTTTTTTTTTTTTTTTTTTTTTTTAAACGCAGTACCTGCCACGAAGCTCACAGCACTGACCCGCCCTCAGGCTGGACCCTGTCACTGTAAATATGATCTCATGGTCTTCTTTGAGATCTGCGAGCTGGAGGCCAATGGAGAGTGAGTACAGAAGTGCAGTCAGATGATTTGAGATGTGCCATATTTTCCAGACTATAAGTCACTCATGAGTATAAATCAAACCAGCCAAATCCATAATAAACAAGAAAAAAACATATATAAGTCGCACTGGACTATAAGTTGTGTTTTTGGGGAAAATTTATTTGACAAAATCTGAGACCAAGAACAGACATTTAATCTTGAAAGACCACTTCTAATAATAATAATAATAATAGAATAGAGAACAACAGGCTGATTAGGTGTACAGTATCCTAACATAACACACTGATGGATATTCAGCTACATGAAGCACAGGCAACCAACTGAATACATGTCCGGTATATAAACGTAACATATTAACAGTTAAGTCAGATAACTGTAGAACAAAGAACATGCTCATAAGTTTACTTTCTTTAGTCTCTCTGTCTCAGTCAAAATCACTAAACCCATTGAATTATTTTTCCTCGGTGTCGCCTCTGAACAACTCCACTCATTCCAGAGGTAGATGAAGCACCGCTTCCTCTTCTGCGTGGCTATCATCACAGTCAGCATCAACTTCCAGCTCCAATTATTTCCAAGTCCCAACAGGGTGGTTTGCTTTATCGCTGAAGTCCATGCTTTCTCGATTCATCCACTGACTTGCAGGAAAGTTGCATGCACATCCTCTCGGCTGCCTTAAGACTGCCTTAAAGCTCCGGTTCACGTGGCTGCAGTACTGGGGTGAAGCCTCCAGGGATTGTGCTTACAGTGCGATTGTCACTGAAAATAACGAACACGTGAAATTATATATTTGAATAATTCCACATATAAGTCACACCCCGGACAAAACCATGAAAGAAAGTATGACTTATTGTCTGGAAAATACGGTAGATAAAATAAGATGATCGAGACATTGATCTTGAAACAGTGATGATAGTTCGCTTCATCTCTACTGACGACACATGGTCAAGTCCGCTTAATATTATTATTGTTGTGCGTATTCTCAGCTACATCCCTGCAGTGGTGGATCACAGAGGAGGAATGCCATGTCACGGCACCTTCTTACTTCACCAGGTATGTCAACCACACTGGGAGAAAAGGAATGTTTGGGATATTTAAACGTACAATGTCTCCCTTTACATTTGCGTCTTTTTTTTTTTCCTTCACGACCACAGGGCCTCCAGAGGAGAATCACCGTCACCATTGTACACGAGTCAGGAGGTGACATAGAATGGAACGACGTCCGAGAACTTGTTGTTGGTGAGTTCTCTTAGTTTTTTAATTCCCATTAAAAACTGACTCTCAGTTTGTGGAAACATATGGTTTAGCAGGATAAACACGCAGACAAGTACGCTTTGCAAATGATATTTCTGACTCCAAATGAGATGGCTACTCAGAATACCATATGGAATCCTAAATGATCAAGTCACTCCCCAAACATCTGTTAAAGAACCAAATACAGGGTGTTCCATAAGCCTCAATACATAGGAGACATAACATATTCCATACATATCTGGTTCTAACATGTATTTCTTTGTATTTCAGATAACCAGTTTAGACTCCCTCTCACTCCTTTTGAACACGTGGAAGCAAATTGTTGTTCTTATTTTTAATTCTTATTTTTTTGTCTGTTTTTTTTGTTTTTGTTTATCATGTTCAAATGAACCTTAATAATAAAAAAAACCCAAAGAATGCATTTGAATAAAGAGCAACGAATTGAAATTTATTCCCAACAAAATGACAGTGCTATAGAACATGTAAATAAAAATGGTTTATTTTTCCTATGTATGGAGACTTATGGGACACCCTGTACTATACAATAGTGTTAATGTGGATCATACTTGTGCATTAAAGTCTTATCAGCTCCTACGGTGATGCAGCCCTTTGTCGTGGATGAGCCTTTTTTTTTCAAACGTACTTGTGCTCTTCCAGGGCGTCTGCGTAACACTCCTGAGTCTGATGAGACCATCATCGACCCCAATATCCTGTCTCTCAATATCTTGTCTGCTGGGTATGTCAGGCCCTTGCAAGACGACAGGTATGTGCACCATGACATGCACTTTGCAAAAGCAACATCTTTTCCAATGAAGCACAATACTGGGTCCGTACACGTCAGGGCACGTTCCTTTAGCTATTGACTTCATGTCCCTCTTGAATTAAACACCAGGAATGTTTAGTATCACAGATATCTTATCTCGGGTTGCGGCAGCTTGGCTGAATATTCAAGCCTTGTAGGGTCCTTATCTGAAACACAGTTTTTGCTGCGATGGCTCCGACACTGAACCACAGCACACGGGCACGTGCATGTAAAGCATGGCACAATTGAACTATTATTATTACAAATATATAAAAACTCAGCAAGTTTATATAGTTTTTATGAACGCATTTGCTTTGCATGAATCTAGTTTCCTCTCCAGTTACAAAAGGTCACACATAGGGTCAGAATATTCACGAACATCCATTGAGTTACCTCAGAGCTGCTCATGGAATGTATGAATCTTATGAATTAGCCTGTCCTTACTGGCTGTACGACCCTCCGAAGTGTTAGTCCGTGCTTTTGTTGTTTGGTTGTCGTCACTACATCGTCATGGCATCTTCATGTCGCATCTCACTCATTTTTATCACCTCGTGTTTAACGAGCCTCATCTATCAACCATTCGATTCACTAAACTCACTAACCAAGTTTAGAGTTTAAGAACCACGGTACTAACCGAGACAAGGACCTTCCACTTACCGTTCACACTAAAGAAACGGTTGTGACGTTTCATTATGAAATAAAAATGCATGTCCTCACTAACTTCCTCAATAGCTTATGTCACTGAAGACTCACTAACAAAGCGTAGCATCGTGTCATGTAGTACATTAAACATGTACAACATTTCATCATGACATTACAGTAGCCTTACATAACTACCACTTTTAAAAAAAATGTAAAGATAAAGTAATAAAGTCATGCTTTTATTGCGCGTTTTTGGACGTTCTGTAAAAATGACAGCAGAAGCTCTATTTATCGTGTTGAATAGAAGCTGGAAACAGGAAACGCAGGAAACACCACTCTTAATGGTCAGTTTTACTGTAGGAAAATATATACTACAGTCTACAGGACATAACATCATCTTTCCATCTTAAAGGAAGGAGAATAAAATTCATTTTGACATTGCGATTCCAGCCAGACCTTTGTCCCACGTGCATATATTTCTGTATATTTTTATGTTGTTCAGTATTCTGCCACTGGGGGGCAGTAGAGTTTTTTCTAAATGTTATAGCCCTTTGAAGAGAATGTTTACTATAATGTTTATGTAAGAAATAATAAGTGGTTTTCAACACCTCCATAACATACCCTCAGCACTGTAATGAATAAATAGTAGTATCTCGTCCATAATGTATTTTATTCATATATATCTAATGTCATGTTCTGTCAGCATCTGGTGTTTGATTGAGTTATTTGACCTTGTTATATAGTTATTATAATACAGCGGATATTCCAAAACTATGGCATTTTACCTTGTTATATTTGTGACTGTTTGATTTTTGGCTTGTTGCTTAATCCCTCTGCTTTCTCAACAAAAAGCCTAACTAAACCAACACCCCCTCCCCTCCCCCAGACCTCAGCTGATAAGTTTTTGACCTGAAGCTGCTTAAAAGCTCCATGCAGAACTGTCCAGTGGCTCTGCTCGACCCGCCTTTCACTGATGGCGGTGCTTTTCCACCCTCTCAGTCGGTGCTGTTGTGAGCTCCGTGGTTGGATGTATGTGCTGAGCACCGGTGGAGGCGGTGGTCCAGCGTGGCCCTGGTTCAGTCCTGCAGAGACTAACAATCAAGTATTTATGGATGCTAATATTTTTCTCCCTTCAGTCCACTAACAGAATGTTGTTTTTTGCTTTCGCAGACAGTTTCTTGATTCGGACATGCCTAGGTATATTATTTTGCCTATCTTTTCATGCTCTTATGTTACACAGACATCCTCTTCAAACTGTCAATCCTACTTGGCCTCTATCCCCTCCCCCCCCCCCGTTCTCTCTGCCATCACCTGTCAGCAGTCCACTCCTTTGTTTCCTACCCTTTCATGAAAAGTGAGAGATGTGGTTCTGCATGATGTTCCCGGTCCTCGTTGCTGCGCTGGGTGTATGTTTGAGCTGTAATCAGGCTGCCGTATAGATATGACAGACAGGATGTGCATGGCTGGCTTTGCTTCCCATGGGCTGTCTTTGGCGGTGTCTCCGCTGGAGGTATCGTGGAGCCAGTATCACAATTTCTATTTCAATCTAGGTTGTCGACACCGAACTATATGGTTGTCTGTGACAATGATGTATCGGCCTTTTTCTATCTGTCTTTACAACTGCGTTTTATCGCGCAGCATGTTAGTTATTGACAATCAGACTACGATAGGTCGCAGTGTCTCGGTGGATTTAACAGCTGTCATGAGATTTGACAAGTCAGATGAAACCATGCAGAAAGAAGTCAATGCAGTCTTAGCTCAGTGCCTCTTCACAGACAAATCCTTCCACCTCAACACGTAGGGCTGAATACCAATATATATTTCTGTGGAGCAAGATGGAATGGCTTACACACTACTTAAAATATAAAATATACTTGAAAATATGCCCAAAGTCATAGGTATCGAGGCGCACAAAGACAGCTTTTATACCATTTTATTATTGATATTACACTTTATCACCGACAAAATTCACAGACAGCTTCAACCAGTAATAATGGATGTAGAATTTTGTGTGTTATTGTAACACTTTGAGTGTTTGAAGATGCAGATGTGTCGGAAAAATAAAATGAATATTCTTATCTGTGTAATGACTGAGGTGGAACAAATTGGCCGATTCATTTGTTGATATGTCACAAAAGGAAGTAACCTCTATTGAGGAGGACACAATATGTTCTCCAATAAAATATGAGTGTTTTCCGCTTTAGAGGCTAACGTGTGTCTTTGCAGATGGATTATGATATATAATAATAAACAATTGTACAATATATTATCTAATATGATATGATAAGAGATAGATAGTTATATAATGTTAATTGTCCTTCGTAAGCATGAGATAGTTATAGGTATGAGGTCTTTTAAATGCTGTGTACTATATATATGTATGTATATATGTTTTCTAGATAGATAGATAGATAGAACTGTCATATAATATTCATTGTTCTTACTAAGCATGAAATAGTTATGGGAATGAGGTCTTTTAAATGCTGTGTACTATACATACGCACGTATATGTGTTTTATAGATAGATAGATAGAATAAAACACTATAATATACAGTATATACATATCTTTGACCACTAGATGGTGCGATTGATCTATTATTACAGTCAAGTCACCATAAAACAACAACAACACAGCTTTTCATTACGTAAACAAAATCCTGTAAACCTGTTTGAGGTTGTCCTCCCACTGTCCTCTCCGTTCCGTTAGTTATTTTCACACATCATTTTTAATGTTGTTCGTCACCTCTAATCCTAAGAGACAGACCACTTCCCATCAAAGCGACACAATATTAACAGGAACACCAGTCGTCCTCTATTACTCAAATGCTGTAATATGGATCACATCATTTACAGGGCCCGCTCTGGCACCACATTCAAATGCAGCCATTAAAATGTAATCCAGTGAACCATTACCTCACCGGTAGCACTTTGCTTGAAATTGCTGCAATGTTGTGAATATTTTTTAAATCTTTCTCGTACCACTGTGAAACGCTGCCAAACACCAAAAACAAATGGCTCCTCACATGTTACGCCAGAAACATGACTTCAGTCCTGGCTCCTGGATTTTTAGGAGGTAGTAAAATGTAGAGAAGCACATGTCGATGTAGCGCAAAGAGGAAATTGTTTCCTTGTCGCAGAAACACTGGATATATGTGTGTGTGTGTGTGTTTGTCGGCGAAGTGTGAATGTTTTTAATATACTTGGTAATGATTTTGAACAGAAAAGCTGTATCTGTAACACGGACCGAGCAGCAGTGTGGGTTGTCTTGACTGCACAGACAACAAGGGCCGCTTTGCTTTCATTGTTCAGTTTTTCCCACCAAGGTCAGTTTAGTCCAAGGCCGGCAGACCCAACATCTGAACTTCATGAAGGAGCGGGTCCAGCCTGCGTTTATGGCAAAACAGAAACATTAGGTTCCTTTTACAGTCCTTGCTTGGATTATCATTTTCAGATTTTAAAGCTGAACCCGGGCTGCGGGCCAGAAAAATAACTGCTTTCAGCGTGTGAATATTTCACCTAAGGGGGTGGAGAGTGAGTGGGGCGGGGTGGTGTGGGGTGGTTTGGGGAGAGATGGCGTACAGTAATGTATGGAGTAAATCACAGGCTTCAACAGAATGCGGTATTGTTTTGCTGGTCATGTGCTGTTATTTGACCTCGGAGCAGGACGGGCCGTTGCATCAGGTCTGTCAGCGCCGTCCGTCCGCTCTGTTGCTCAATTGCTCTCTCAGGGCAGACCTGTACCGTCCGTGGCAGTGTTTACGCAAGTCAGTACTGCGATAACAGTGCGGAGGGGCAAAAAAAATAAAAAAATCAGACAAACACCATCCCAGCCAAAACGACGCAAAACCACAACATACTTTTCTGACTCACTTTTGATTCTTTTGCTGGTTTCTCCTTTCTCACAGCATTTCCTTGGGAGTTGACCATAGGTACTTCACTGCCCTGTCCCTCATTTCATCTGGCTGTCTTTCATCCTCCTCCCTTCTTTTTTTTTTTTTCTTTTTCTGTACCAACAATCGTCTTAACTTTTCTGTGACAGAGCATCTAATCAGTCCGTCATGTTGCATGCAAAAAGGAGCTCAGTGCTCTTCTCTCATAATGAAGCAGAACATGTTTAAATTGTGTACTATTGCTAATTATCACAGTTTTCTCATGAAGTCTTTTTAATTTATCCAAATCCTAGTCCACATCTTGCTGTGTGTGCTATGTCGTAACAGTAACAATAGGGAATATTATTTGTTTTTATCTTGAATTTTTTCGTGTGTTTACATTTGTGTGGCGAGGTTAGTCTTTAGCGTCACTTTACAGAAGCTCAGAAGGATAATTTGGCGACGCTTAATATTAACGTACACATGTTACCGTTAAACAGTCAAGATGTAGGACATGTGTGTGTCTTTATGTGACGTTTGTGTGTCTGTGTGGTGGCAGCTGGTTATTTGTACACTGTTTGTTGACTCTGTATCCTTAATGTAATTTTTGTGAGCTGCAGAAATGAAAAATTAGACTTAGACTTAGACTTCCCTTATTGTCATTACACAGACACATACAATGAATCTGGCAACGAAATGTCATAGATTGGCAACTGATAACACAAATAAATAAATATGGAGAATACAAAAGTGCACAGTTACTATAGTAAATTCAAAGCCATGAGTGGCTGCAGTGCAAAATTATTAAAAAATACACTGAATAAAAATAATATAATAATAAATAAATACATAATTACACTACATCCTTTAAAATGAAATGCTTCGTGTAGTATGCATCATACACTATACAAATAGACTAAATATAAACACTGGTAAAAATAAAAAAGTAAAAATATAAAATGCATAACATGTTAAAATGACCTTATGGCCGTTTTTGAAGCCATATTGTATTAAATTCTGACTTAAACCACTGCTATTTGTAGCTGATAAATAGTATGGATTAACCATTGGTCTAGATTAACTAATGCATACTGCACATATTTTCCCCTGTGCTCCATTCTCACACTGTTTGGGTTTTCACTCGTTCAGAAAACTTGAGCCTCATGTGTCTACGATACAGTTGCTAACATAGGATTTGATAGAAGACATTTTGTGGAGGGGTTTTGTAAAGAATTAACCATCATGTACAGCTGAACCGTCCTGTAGAAGTCAGTGTACACTGTACAGGATGTTATCGCAGTTGGGGATAAACGAGACTGTTGTTGCCTTGGAAATAGAGTTAATTAATGTCAACAAACTACCAGCTCCTGCAGAACAGGCTCCAGACCTCATTACCACATTAACTAATAACCTTAAATTTTAGTAGCATATTTGCTCTTTTGACACTATAATACATCTATTTTTGCCCTAATAAGTTTAACTATTTCAAACTTACGAGAAAGACATGACATTGTGATCAGTTAAATTGTTCACTTCAGTTCAATTGATTCACAAACAGGGTTAAAAATAGGGGAGATTGGATAACTCTGATTTCAGAAGAGTTGTAATAGTTTGTAACATTACACCCATTTAATTCACAGCGGAACACAGACAGCGGAGCAAGTTTTTAATCAGAAAATATGCATAATATTTAAGAAAAAAATATTTGGAACTTGATCACAGACACTTTAAGACTATCTAAAGTATGTAAAAGTAAAGTTAAAGATTTCCCCAAAACTTTTAACTTAACTTGAACCTTTTGTGTACAGACACAAGTTAATTAACCGCCTTGGAAAAATAAATATAATACAAGAAACATGATGAATAAACAAAATTTGATGCAGCTTTGTATTTTTTTTATTCAGTAGTATAGACCAACTCAGTATTATCGATTATAAATAGGAAATTGGAAAAGGTCATAATTATTTACTGCAGTTGAGGTAGAATGATGAACTTTGTGTTGATGAGGTCATTGTAATTCATATTAAAAAGAAGTAAGCAGGAGGTTATTGACACATAACTATTAGAAAACTGTTAGTTACTGGACTAGAAGCTGCAGAATGTGGTCATTCAGAATAAGGCTTTAAAAAGTGCCTGTAAATGACCTAATAGGTTGGCAGTAACTGAGTTATTAAGCAGCTTAGTTAACAGTGAATATGTGTACGTTAATAAAAAGTGTCGCTGTTAATGTTGTCATTCAAGTCAGGGGACATTAACGACACTTCTACTGCGGCTGAGTTGTGTTTGTGGCTTCTTGTTCCATGGCTCCACACAGAACCTTCTACCGTTTCGAGGCTGCTTGGGATAGCTCAATGCACAACTCTCTGCTGTTGAACCGAGTCACTCCGTGCGGAGAGAAGATCTACATGACCCTGTCGGCCTACCTGGAGGTGAAGTGCCATTATTAACGAGAAGCCTTGACCTGACCCCTCCGGCTGTTGCATTATCAGAGGTGACGTGTGAGTTACCCCGGAGACAGTGTTGTAAATACATCGTCTTTCATCAATTGCAGATGGAGAACTGCACTCAGCCCGCAGTCATAACCAAAGATATCTGTATGGTCTTTTACTCCCGAGACACAAAGCTCTCATCTTCCCGCTCCATTCGCAACCTTTTTGGTACAGGAAGCCTGAGAGCAGCAGATGGGTGAGTGTGAAGGTTCACTCTGAAACTTAGGATTCTGACCCCTGTGCCGTCTGTCCCGACAATGAGCTGTGTATTTCTTTCATTTTTTTTTTTTTTTTGCAGGAACCGTATAACTGGAGTGTACGAGGTCAGCCTGTGTAACCTGGCAGATATAGGGAGTCCAGGTCAGTTAAATGACCCTTTTACACTAACGTTGGCGTCTAATGGCACCAGATTTATAATCCTGTGCATTTTCCACTCAAGGTATGCAGAGGAGACGTAGGCGGGTGCTGGACACCTCAGTGGCCTACGTCCGTGGAGAGGAGAACTTAGCTGGATGGAGGCCTCGCAGTGACAGCCTCATTCTGGATCACCAGTGGGAGTTGGAGAAACTCAGCCTCCTTCAGGATGTAAGACTCAACCTGGTCAAAACTCGCATCATTTCAACCCTTTTAAATGCCAGTTGATTCGGATTATTATTAGGTTGTACCGCTCGTATTCGACAAAACGATAGAAAATGTACACTCATATACAAAATATGAATCCTAGGGATTTTATTTATCATAATAAACATGGCATTAATTTCAATACCCAATAAAATACAATACCATAAAAATGTTACATACAACCCCTGCCCTTGTCATAACTGCCAAATAATCATTCATTTTCAGAATTATAGCCCATTAATTCCCTGTTTTTTTTATGTGATACAGCTGAAAAACATAACGTAACTTTATGATTTTCCAACTGCACAAACACATTTCCTCTTGAGACCCAGCAACATTTTGCCCTCTGTAAGGGACAAGAGTTTCAGAGCTATATTAAAAAATGATGCATACTGCAAAGGACATTTCATAAAAAGTGTATATACGTATATATGTGTGTGTATGTTGTCATGCAATGTTGGATTATGCTGTTTCCAAGCAAGACAATATTTTATGTTAAAAAAAAAAAGCTATTTCATAGGTCGCAGCAGGAGGTTTGTCTAACATAGTGCAAACTGTGCAAAAATGCCCCAAAACCTCTCTGCAGCAAATGCTCTGGTTTGAAAACCCCTATATAATAAATACTTTTATACTCTAAGGGATGTATAGTCAGAAAGTGCGGTTTTAATCTGGTTAAATGGGGCTGTTTTGTCCATAATGTACAGTCTACACAGCCTGTTATAGACTTATGATAGGAGCTAAGGTTCAACTCACATTCACAGCATTTAGGATGTTGCATTAGCACAGACAATATTATCAACAAAATATGCATTTGAAGCAGCATCTCAAGGAACGAATGGCCTTAGTGGGTTTTTTTAGATTAGATTCCTTTAATTGTCCCACTCGGGGAAATTTCCATTCGCAGCAGCAGAACACAGCACACAAGAGCAAAAACACAAACACAAAAGGAAATAATATAAATACAAAAGGAAATTGTAGAAATACAAAAGGAAATAGTATAAATACAAAAGGGAATAAACAGTTCAACAATTACTATTTGTGTCAGTCGGTACTTAGTGTGGCACAAAGATCAAGTTTTACCAAGGGATTCGTTTTTCGATTGAAATAAGTCATAAACCACAGCAGAGACCAGATCGTTTTGCTTGAGTTTCCAGCCGAAAACCAGTCGTGTGTGGCTGTGATGCTCTTTGCTCTCTGTCTCAGGTGGAGAAGACCAAACACTACCTCCTGTTGAGGGAGAAACTGGAGTCCACTTTGTTAATGGGTCACGAGGCCCTGCAGTCCTGTGTCACTGAGGAGCTGAGTGAGTCTCCTCAGCCCCAGGAGGCGGAGCAGGAAGCCAGCACCAGTGCCAGCTCTGAAATCACCACGGAGAGGCAGAGAGAGCTCGCTGCCAAGGTCAGCCATAGTCCCTTATCCAGTATCAAATGAGTCTGGTTTTTATGCACCTTAATGTGTGACTGGAGTCATGTAGTTTGTGTTGATATTTAGCTCCAGTCAGTATGACAGTACACATATTTTATAAAAAAAACCCACTTGATCGCATCCCTCATGTGCTAAATGTTACTATGTTCATTTTGACGTCCTCTTCATTTTTTACAGTGTTTGCGGCTGCTCATGCATTCCTTCAACAGAGAATACAGCCATGTGTGTATCAGCGCCAGTGAAAGCAAGGTACAGTTAAATGTATCTCAGTGTGTATGAAAATGCATCTGTGAAGTGCACAGTGATTGTCTCTCTCTGAAACATCTGCGCTTGTGTGCGCGTGTGTGTGTCTACAGATCTCTGAGATGTCTGTCACAACACTACGAGAGTCTGCTTCAGTCTCTGCTTTTAACACAATCACACCCTCCTCGACGTGCCCTTCACTGGTTGAGGGATGCCACATTGCTGATCTCAGGTCAGCGACAACATATTTACTTTGTCATGATAACTGTGGTATAATATTCATTGTCCTTAGTGAGCATTAGACAGTTATGGGTATGAGGTCTTTTAAATGCTGTGTACTATATATACGTACAGTATGTATATATGCTGTATAGATAGATAGATAGGCAGATAGATAGATGATAGAGATAGATACTGCAGATAGATAGTCTAGATAGATAGATAGATAAATAGATAGATAGATACTACAGATAGATAGATAGATAGATAGATAGATAGATAGATAGATAGATAGATAGATAGATAGATAGATAGATAGA
>JAPTHA010000019.1:18784719-18796819 GCA_029814585.1 Gymnapogon annona | reverse complement strand
TATCTATCTATCTATCTATCTATCTATCTATCTATCTATCTATCTATCTATCTATCTATCTATCTATCTAATCATCTTGACCACCATCTCCTGCTATGGGCTTGTACCTCGTACGACCCCACGTCACCTGTTGCAAACTTACTGCTTTAACTGATCATGTCCAAAGGATGAAATATTTAATATGAGTTATAAAACAGAAATGACTTCTAGTGTATGATGTTATGAGGATAAATTTACTCCGCTTCCATTACGTCATGCGATCAGCCAATTAACTAATTGCGTTAAGAGTATGATATCAAATATTTACATGCACTTTTAATATTTTTTTGACCTATCACTTTACAGATGTAGGTTTTAATCTAACGGTGTTGATTGGCTTATTAGTCATCGTCTGCGAGTTTTTTTTTTTTTTTTAAATAATAATCCTCTTAAAACTGAAGCTCATTGTAATCCAGCATTGCCTTGGCTCCAACTTCTCCCATTACTTAAGTTTCCGTGCGGCCTCGCACTCCCATCTCCACTGAAGCGTGGGTGCGTGTGCCAGCATATGGTCACTGCCACACAAAGGCGAGCGGGAGGCCACGAGTTGTGCGCCTCCACCCGTCTTTCATTACCTTTCTATCTCGCTGGCTCTGACCCCTCCTCTCTCCTCCCCGCATGAGCCATGCTGGCCAGCTGGCTGCCGCTCTGGTGTCGCTTTTCCTTGGCAGAGGGAGGAGGCGGCAATGAGTGCGTGAGTTTTTGTTATTGTATGAGAGATTGTCAGTGATGGTAACCTGCTGGAATTGTGGGAGCTCCAGGGTTCCTCTTCTGTGTGCCATATCTGACCTGTAGGTGCCAGGGATGGTGCTTCACAGGGCTATCCAGGCGGCTCGAGCGGGCGACGTTGCCACCCTGAAGGAACTGGCATCTTCTGGTCACCTTTCAGCATCCGTCACTGATATTCAAGGTGCAGGCCCAGTGCACCACGCAGCCAGGTGTGGACGTGTTGACAGCCTGCGGTACCTGGTGAGCGAACTGGGTCTGGCTGCTGACGCCCGAGCTTTAAACAGGGCAACGCCAGCACATGATGCAGCGGCCACTGGCCACATCCGGGAGCTGCAGTGGCTGGTTGACCAAGGAGGTTGCAACACTGAGGTAAGTTTATCTACTGTGAACAATCTCTGGTGGAGGCAGAAACCGACCCTGAGAGCTCAAATGCCTTGGAAGCGCGCCACATGTCCAGCTTTTCTTCTAATTTCGGCTGCGTGGGAGTGTGTGTTCAGACTTTAGATGGTCATCTAACTGATCCCAGAGTGCAGTTACGTCACTGCAGTTGTAAAAGGTGCTGTGCATTACCTTTTCAGATGTATTACCAGCTCATTACATCATATAGTATTGACTTACTTGGTATCCATTAGTAATATGTAGTAAGTGTAATTATGTCCAGATGCTCAAGGTTTCTCTGAGTGAAAGTAGCTGTGAAAGTCTACCTACATCTCTCTTTTTTTTCTTTCTTTAAATAATGATTGCATTTGTAAGATACTGCTCACTGTGGAACTGTTGTTCTGCCATTGCGGTGAAATGAAAAAGACATAGTCATTTTCTCAGATTAATGAATTATGATTTCAAAGGAACAACTTAATACTGTATATCTATTAAAGTCAATCAATCAAACAATGACAGGTGACATTTTAATTTAGATTATCGTGATATGCTAAATTTACTTTGGATTATTTATTTCCAACGATATACTGTATAATAACAATGTAATGAACAATAATTAAAGAAAAGCCAAGTTTCCATCCTCACTATGTGGTTAAATCATTGTCATCCATGGCATTATGTGTCATGTACATTATATAGGTTTATCATATTCACAAGTTTGAAAATGTGTGTGTATATGTCCATAAAACAAATGATAATATACAGTGACATCACTATTTTGTATACTCCATTATTTTGAACTTTTAGGAGCTTGTTTGTTAATTACAGTGACACAATCTTGCTTCTACAGATGATGAGACAGATTTCATCCAATCACATTAAGTGTCATATATTTCAATTACCGTTACTCGTCCAAGTAAGAAACTCTCTGAATCGTCCTTGTGACTGACTGCAGGATACAGATGCTTCTGGCGCCACTGCGCTTCATCTGGCAGCTCGGTTCGGTTGCGTGGACGTCATCAAGTGGCTGCTGTCGGTGGGAGGAGTGGCCGAGGTGGAGACGAGTTGCGGAGCTGTACCTGCTCACTACGCTGCAGCCAATGGAGACCTCACCTGTTTAAAGCTACTGGTGGAGTCCACACCAGGGTGAGTTCACAACCCCCACTTTCACTAGAGCCACTATCTGCCGGTGCTGGAGGATACATATGAACATCTAAATAATCTGTTCACTACACTGACACTTACTGGTACTGCTTAAGTAGATCATGTTTTGTATTGGTACATGACTAAGAAGCTTAATCTACTGCTTGCTTATCTGTTCCTCTCCTAATTTGCGTACTAGTAGGCGTTTTCAGCCTCACTCATCAAGATTTCTCTGTCTGCTCAGGTTACTGTAAAGTATTCCTGATAACAATGTTTTCAGAGAATTAAAGGTAAGGCAAAAACAAAAAAAAAGCTTTTTATGCACTCTGTTTATTCAGTACAAGTGGACAATGTGACCCTAATATTGACCAAGGTTCACCATTGTGTGAATAGACTAAAAATAATAGAAATAATAAATTAAGTCATTACAGTAAATTGAGAGTCAAATAAAACTTACTTTTTAAAAGCCAGGCTGTATGCAATGTATTATAATATGGTTTAACAATCATGACTCCATTAGATTCCTATTATATATTATAGAATTATAGAATATATAATTCATATTATTATATTATATATCATAGATATTACTGTTGACAGTCTGGTTATGCATAACAACACATGTACGGCCATGAGGGCACTGCATTTGATTTAGGACAGCACTCACAGTAAAACAGGTTTTTACCACGCGTACCACTTCAGCAGCTTCCACCTTAAACTGAAAAGTGACTTCATCCAACTAACCTACATACTAAACTAAGAAAAAGTACTATTATTGTATGTATAGGTTGTCCATGTACATGTTTGTTTATTCATCTAAATTTGTAAATCTCTCGGTCTAAAGTGGGGGTCGTAATCGCAGGTACAACCCCCCCGTGTCATGTTTACATAAAACTACAAACGCGTCATTCCATATAAGTGATTAAATCCAATGTAATCTGATCCAATGAGGTCCACTTGAGCTCCTTTTCACATCCTCCTGTCCACCTCAGCGTCCACCCAAAGGCTCTGAGTCTGGCCTCCCTACAGGGTCCATATCCTCACACTTCCCTGCATGAATAGCAATGAGGTCAGAGGCCTGACACACACCCGCACTGTTACATATTCATTGTCCTCATAATCACCAAGCCTGAGCCAGTTGTGACTCGCACGCCATTGTCCAGAGGGAGAGTCATCGTGTGAAATCTTAATCCCACCGGTGAATCCATCTCCTCTCTTAAACTTGAGACAGTGTTATTTCGGGATGGAGCAGATAAAGGCACCATGGGTACAGGAGTTACTTCATTTCCATACAAGAGAGTATGACACATGACAGGCTCGAGGCATCACATGTGACAACCCATTACCTGTAAATAATACATGTAAAGGCCCTGTCGATCACATATCAGGCCCCGGTCAGAAGACTGAGGAACTGTAGTAGGTTAGACTAGAGGAAAGCATCCGCTCTATCTAACATACCTAGAAATAAGCCTGAACCAGTTGTTCATGTATCTACTGGCGCATTAAAGTCTCCCTGAATGAAGGCAATAATTTCTATTTTGAAGGGATCCTTTGGGGTTTTGTGCACGTCTTATCAACGTTCATTATTCCTATCACTTACACTGCTGTTCAGAATGTGATACTATGCCATTTCTGATGATACTGTGGAAATCAATTGTTAAATTAATCCCAACCTGAGTGAATGTAATTCAGTATTCCTTCCTTCCTGCAGAAGTAGAACATTATGCTGCATGATCATATGAAATATCAATATTAAAATGTACATTTATATGATGAAATACAATAAAAACTCACAGGTTCAACACAGATGTTGCACTGGGCAGCCGCTGATGATATGCGTCACACACTCTTAACTTTCTCGTGTGTATGTTGAACCTGGGTCCAGGTGTGTGAATCGACAGACGGGCCTTGGTGCCACTCCACTGTACCTGGCCTGTCAGGAGGGTCACCTGTATGTGGTCGAGTACCTGGTGAAGGACTGCGGGGCTGATGTCCACCTGAGGGCCTACGACGGCATGACATGCCTGCATGCCGCTGCCCACATGGGACACACGGCCGTAGTGGTGTGGCTGGTCAGTGGAGAATCTCCTGTAACATTATGCTCCTTGAGTGTTTCCTAATGACATTCCTCACCAGTGTCACGCATCCCACACCCTCAGGTGACCTGCACTGATATCAGCCTGTCGTGCCAGGACAGAGATGGAGCCACAGCTCTGCACTTTGCTGCCAGCAGGGGGCACTATTGTATCTTGGAGCGCCTGCTTCATGTGGGTTCAAAGGTCATGAAGGATTACTGGGGAGGGACCCCACTTCATGATGCTGCAGAGAATGGAGAGCTGGAGGTTGAAAATGATTTTTATACAAAATGTCAGTCGTTACAGCTTGTGAAAATTTCATTACTTTTTATTTTAGGTTGGTCTTTTTTCGTTTGTTTCAGTTCTAATCAGATTTCAGAGTACATAAACAGTTATAGTCAGATTTGTTTATTTTATGTAATTGACAAGTTTCAGTTTACTTGTATTTTTTTCCTTTTATTTGCTTTTTAGTTTTTGTGAGTAAAGTGTTGATTTAAAGAAGCTAATAGGGGTAAGAGGAAAGAATGCACAATCCCAAAAGGTCCACAAACTGTGCAAAACAAAATACTGTGCAAAACCGTTTTGTTGTTAATCAATGAACAAATCTGATTTTAGCTGCAATTATATGTCCCGTTGCATTATTCATTGTTGTTTCCATTTGATTTTAATTTCAATGAATAAAAGTCATAGTCGCAGTGTTCCTCTTTAACTGTAATAAAGCTGCAGACTATAGACACATGTCAGTACTGGTGCATGCCACCGTATGCTGTGTGACTGACTGATATGATCTCGTTTGTTCCTTCAGTGTTGTAAAATCCTGTGGGCCAATCAAGCCGATCCCTCTGAGCAGGATATTGACGGTTTCACAGCAGCAGACCTGGCAGAGTACAACGGACACTACGATTGTGCCAGATATCTCCGTGCCATGGAGAAGAGTGTAAGCTCTCCGTCTCACTTACAGCACATTCTCATTAGCACACTTTCCTGCTTTGTGTCCCGCGTGTGTGTCCAGCTGTTTACTTTGGCACAAGAATCAAAGCATAAAAGCAGAATATGGTCAAACCCAAACATCTGGAACACTTTGGAACGCAGATGAATCATCTTTTAGTTAATTTGCGACACATATTTCATTCAAGTCAAGCACGTCCTTCTGCAGAGCTGTGTTCCTCTTGGTCTAATTGTACTGCTCTTAGCTTGAAGTGGAGGATGATAGCGTTCTAATAAGGCATTACAAGCTGTGACGCGTGAGTAACGTAGCGCTCTTCTCAGTTTGCCACTGAGGACTCTCCGAGATTAACTCTTTTGTGTGGTAAACACGACACTCAATAACTCACACTTAATGTGATTGATAAATATTTCAGCGTCAACACCTTGTTTGTGCTGCTGCCCATGTCAGAGGTCAGCCAGGTTAAAACTGGCCCTCATTTAAGGTTCCATTAGTTATTTTAATTAGGTTTTTTTTTACTCCTCCAGTTTGATCCTTGTTTTTCAGTTTGGTTTTGCTTACTTTTACGTCATTATTTTTGAGTTTGACCTGATGGTGATAGTTTATATGTTTCAGTTTTTTAAGTATTATGAGGTAAGTCATGATTTATAAACCCTGAAAAGGGTAGAATGAAAGAATGCAAAACATCAAAGATGTTTGTTAAAGGCACCACATTGGTCAATAGTTTTGTAGACCAACAGTGCAAATCAAAATGTTTATTAAATGCACCACATTGGTCATTTGTTTGTAGACCAACAGTGCAAATCAAAGGGAAAAAACAAAAAACAACAGTGACTTTGCATGCAGTTCTGGTTCTAATGTTTTTGATCAATGTTCACTTACAAGTACAGCATCTAGGAGCTAGTAGGCTGTACCTGCAGAAACATACCATAATATTGATCATGTGCTTTCATCCATGTAGTTACCTGAAAATTTCACCTACTGTGTTATCACTTTAGAAGAACACTTTTGTATGTAAAGGGGAAGAGAGCCCCTCCAGATAGTCTACCATACTTCTGCAGGAGCTCAGAAGTATTTTTTTTCTTCTTTAATTTTATATTTTTTGGTGTAGGTTATTCACTATCATCCCCTCATGTAAAAAGTCCACAACAAACATCTGACCCTCGGCTTGAACCATGACATTCTGCTTTTTTACTGTTCACCATAGGCGAGGGTGAGGTCAGCAGTATTCATTTGGCTGAAATCTCCAAATTCACCTTAAGATGCCTCTAAATCACACAAACACACACACACACACACACACACACACACACACACACACAGTAACAAAAATATCCTCACAGTGAGTTCTTATTTCCTTCTTAGTTTTAACCCCACAGTGATGGTGATTCTTGAACTCCTGGGTTTTGAAGTGGGAAACGTGGGTTTCGGTGGGAAGGTCAGCAGTCATGTTGAACCTTAAAGCTTCACAGCTGCACGCCTGCAGGTTGTTGTTACTGCTCCGTATCACACTTGACTGGCCGCCTACAGTGCAGACGACACAGCAGTAGTGTACACAAAAGTCAAAACCAAACCATGAATTAGTCAGCAGGGACCAGCAGCACTCATACATGAGGAGGATGATGATTGGGAGCTGGCGAGGCGTGGCTGCTGAGCTCCCTTCAGACATAATCCTCCATCCACAATGGAAGAGCTAATTAGCGCAGGGTCTGCTGCTACGTCGGAACGCAGCCGAAGCCACGGCCAGCTGAGGGCCTATCAGTTACCCCTCTCCAGCGGCTCAGGTGGAAGGCCCAGGGGCTGAGCCCGTTATGAGATCCACAAGCTTAAGTTTCAGCGTTTTCACCATTCTGATGCCTGGAACTGGCAACCCTATCCCTCTGTGGACTTGGAGAGCAGGATGTCACTGGCTTCAAACAGCAGTTTGATTGTATGTCATGTTTTTTTTTCCAGTCGTGGAAGTGCTATGATTGTCACCTCTGGATATAGTGTAATGTTGGTAGCAGACATAATGGAGTATTATGTTTCTTGGCAATGAATACGCGCAGACACAGAAACAGGCTCGATGTGAACAAAAGGGTCATCTGATAGAGTCCCTAAAATAGTACTTAATTGATTTAAATCCCCCTAATAATTGAAGAAAAGACGATGTAATGCATATCATTAGTTGTACGAGACATGCCTTAATTACATTTCTGGTGTTGGGGCACGTTTGCGTAGATTGTGGGTCTTAGCGGTTCTTAAGTGTCAGTCAGATAATCTCATTTCCGAGTAACGACCTAAATGAACTGGGACGTTGACCGGAGAACTGCGTAGCTGGCCTCTTCGCATGTTTGGACCTCTCGCAACGAGGTCAGCCCTTCGCCGCTGCGGACCGCTCTTCCTCATCTCACATCTCAGCAACAGCTGCAATCAAATAAACAGTTTGTTGGCAGAGATGTTTGCTACACACACATTTGTGGCTTTTTGCTCCTCATCTGCAGCGATCGGGCCAAAGATACTGTTGTTTGAGAGTATTATTTTTAGAATGCCTTTCCCATTCATCACCGTGTTTTGGTTTTTTTTAAGGACACAAGTCTAAACTTCCTTCTTGTTTTCTGCTAAAAGAAGCAAAACACATGCTATAGAAGTTTACTGCATTAGTACCTCCTTGAAGCTGCCATATGTAACATTTGTGACTAGCACTATGTTATTTATGTTGTTAGATTGCCTCGCGTTCCCAACAATGTTCACTAAAATCCTGAATCTTTATTCAATTTAATGGCACGTTTCATTTTGCCTGTCAAACTCATTATAGTTCCTTTCATATATATATATCGTAATTCCTTTCCTTTACATACTAATATTACCTGCAGCTAATGCAATGGATTAAATGGGATATGATGTAAACACCACTAAAAGTACATACAAGATTATTAAAGGTACATTACCATCATTGTCAGGTGGAAGCCTCTTATGTCCAAAATGGTCATTTTTCAAGAAACTGAAAAATTATATATATTCTAAATAAATGAATGGGCAATTTAGCTCACTTGGTAAAGCACCAGGCTGGTGTATAGGGGACCTGGGTTTGATTCCCGGTATGAGCATCCAATGTGGGTCTTTGGGCAAGACCCTTCACGCTACTGCCTACAACTGTAGCTACAATGTCTCATTGTGTCGGTCCCCAGCCCAGATAAATACAACAGTTGTGTTAGGAAGGGCATTAGATGTAAAAAAAAAAACTCCTGCCAAAATTAAACATGTGAATTGGATTGGCTGTGGCGACCCCAGAACTCCATTCATTTATTCTAAATAAATGGAGTCACAGATATAGTCACCAGCCCTTTTCAACACTTTTTATTGGTTAAATATTTATAAAACCATCAGGCCAATAGAATTATTTCCTATTGACAAAACAAAAATGGACTTGTGAAGTTTCTGCCCGGTGTATAATATCTACTTATGTTGTGCAACGGCATTTCAATAACCTCAATAATCAATATCAATGTAATCAATGCACTGGGTTTTCAGTCATATTAAGTACTTTTCCAACTCATACAGAGCAAAAACATTCATCTCAATGGGACAAAGGGAACCAGGAACACTTCAGGTCACCATTGAACAGTATTTTATCTGTTCGCTGGAGGAGAAGTAATTTCATCCATCAATCATAGATGGAGAAAAAGACGTTGGAAAGGAAAACCTCAAAGCTATTGTTTAGCCTATAATTACTAGCAAGTTAATCCACCGCTAGTTTGTGACAAGTTGCATTCGTTTGAATAATATATGATTTGTAATGGTATCAATTTTTGTTTCTACACGTAGTAAAAGTTTTATAACAGGTGCTGTTCAGGTCGGGTTTACATAATACACATGGAGGAAGTGATGTCTGTGCCGTTGACTTTGCCGTTGCAGGAATTGCATTAAGGATCCGTGAATCGGGAGCATTACAATATAGAATACAGAGTGTGCTGTGCCAAGAGTTGGTCATTTGTTGACATTAGAGAATATATGTTTTTATCGTCCACTGCTGCTGCTGTAGAGGAGCAGAAAACAGGTATTAAGCTTTTCAGGAGCAAACATAAACACAGCGGTTGGATTTGCTGAAATCTGGCCCTACATTAGAAACGAGTCTGTGTTTTCACCTGTGTCGCCATCTGTTTATGTCGAAAATGAAAAAGACATGTGCATTACTTCCCATGTAATTCTTATTTTTTACCTTTTTAATACGTAACCTTTCCTCTTTCTCTTTGAGACCCCCCTGCAGCATAAACTACACATGCGTGTTTAACATCACCAGTCAAATCCATCACCGGACAGCAATGTTTTGAAGCATCTCCACTTCCCTTCAGTATTTCACATTCATGTTGAATATTTTACGACTAAAAGTGGCTCGTCTGCACTTTTAGGGAAATTGGTTTGATGAACAGATCGTCTCATAATGTGTTGTCAGTGGCTGCCATCATTTCAGTTGGATTTTCCACCTCACCAGTCGAACCTGCCACTTTAAGCTCACGTGTTCACCTTTCCTTTCCGCTGTCACACTTTTCGCAATTCGTTTCAGGTGGAGTTAACCCCCCTAAAAAAAGGCTTGATGAATTCATTTCCTCCTTGGTCCGAAGTGGAAAAAAGCACATGGTGCCACTGGGATAAAATGTCTGTTTTCCAGCTGCTTTGACAACTCTTCCGCTGATACCTCCCCTTCGTGCAGCGACATGGCAATTGGTTTGTCCATCCATGCATTAGTGACATTACCGGCCACCCTATCCTGTCCCTTAATTATTAACAGCATTCTCCGATCAGAGTTTATTGTTTATTGCCCGACGGCCCTTGGCCACAGGCAGAGCGATGCTGATGATGGTGTCAAACAAGTGGTCTGTGATCTTAAGATAGTGTCCTGTTCTCGACACTGAACGGCTTCCCCGGGTACCTGGCTCCTGGAGTTTCACTGTACGCTGAAGACACGCCGGTGTGCATTTGACAAAAGTGTCCAAGGTCAGTACTTTTTGCAGTGTTTTTGTATTTTTTTTTTGTTGTTTTGGTCGTTATTTGTGCATTTTATGCTGCCTCTTCTCATTCTGATTACATTTTATTTCCATAACTTTTAGATATGGGTCCAACTGACTAATTGCTGTTTTTAAATGAAAGGAAAGTTTTGTTATTGCTCTAAGTGCAGCAGATGGTTTGGCAGTGTTTTGACCTTTTTTTCTGATTAGCTCTCGCCTCTTACGGTTAACTGTGACTAATATTCCAGCTCACATTATGAGCTTACTGTATTTTGTCATTGTTGATTTTTACAATTTGGTAATGGGATTTTTTTTTATTTACTTCTCGAACCTTGCACTGTTGGACACAGTCTGGGGTTGATAGATATTGTAATTTGTCTCGTTGGAATTCAAAAAGGCATTTTTCCCCCCCGTGCCTGTCATCTGCTGGTCTCACAAACATTTACCTCTGTGTAGGAAACCTGAGAGTATTTTAACATGTGAGTGGACATGTATTTACACTACAGTGTTCTCTGTGTATAATGTATACCTGCTGTGTACATCGGTGTTGGAATTTATCACCAGAAGAAGGTGAACGTTTCACATGGAAGCCGGTTACTTTTAATGATTGATTCCAGAGTGCAGTATTACACGACATGTTTCTTAAATACACAGCTTTCCAGAAGTCTTCCTTAAAGTCTCTCACAGTTCGACCCACAGGGACAGCAGATTACTCGTGTTGCATGTCTGACATGTGACACAGCAGCAAGGAGCTGTTTCTTAACTCTTGGCTCCTAATCTGTTGTGATGGGGATCTTTGCGGTGCTTGATAGAGGGGGAGTAGATCCAGGCCAGTACAGGGTTAGTCTATCTATATGTGCGTGGCAGCTGTGATGGGGTGCTGATGAAAACCAAATGCTCTCTGACCACTGGGTCTAATTAAACACACACACACACCAGGACCAGTTGGTCGGAGCTTTTAGGACGTTGAACTGTTACGAGAAGGGTCACGGAGGAATCAGAACACCCCTTCCCCCTTGTCCCAGCCCCCCCCCCTGTTTATCTGTTTATGGATTGCACAACTTCGGGGAAGTTTATTCCTGCGCCTGAGCAGTGTCACAGCATATTTCGTGCTGTTTGACATCAAAGTGCCGTGTGAGAGGAAATGGCAGGGACCACCTCGTGGACACAAAGCACAACAGCATGCAGCAGCGTATTAGGGCTCTTTGATGTTTTGGTTACTAATAATGTCCTTGGAGAGCTGAATTTGATATGCATTCTGCATGGAGTGCATTAGGACGACCCAGGTTCATTAAAGGGGATCTAAATGTTTCCATACATCCGACATCCTCCCTAGAGTGGTGTGAAAATTTGCCAGTAAATTCAGGCTTGATTACTACCTTGGTTTGTTCTTTCTGTCATACACGGTCATCTACACTGGAATGTTAAGCACTTAATACTAGACATTTAATCAACTTGTGTTTGATTACTTAAACTACCAAACATACATTTTTCACATCCCATAAAACACAAAGCCAATGAACCCCTCACTCCTGTATACCTTATTCTTAAAAGTACACACACTCATGTGTTGGCTGTAATGATGAACCCACCGGAATAGGACTGTGTGATTGAGTTTTTATTTTTTGCTAAATCCAGATACGTTTTTTCTCTGCTTTCACCTACACTCCAGCTGGTGAAGACAGCAAAATATAATTAAAGAAAGGTTGTCTTGTTAGATAGATAGAAATATAGATAGATAGATAGATAGATAGATAGATAGATAGATAGATAGATAGATAGATAGATAGATAGATAGATAG
>JAPTHA010000019.1:18769730-18784619 GCA_029814585.1 Gymnapogon annona | reverse complement strand
AGATAGATAGATAGATAGATAGATAGATAGATAGATAGATAGATAGATAGATAGATAGATAGATAGATAGATATCCCTTTATTGTTACCTGAGAGATGTGGAAACAATTTGACTTTTCAAGGTCCAATGTTTATTAGAATTGAAAGAACAGAACCTATTCCAGAACCTTAAAGGAAACACAAAAAGATAATGATGAAAAATATGATAGAAGCAAGTGAATAACACTGAAAAAACAGAGAATTAAGTTTTTAGGACAGTTATCAACTATCCCTACTGCACAGTCTTTACATCTACCTGAGAACGTGTCTGCTTTGTGAGATTAGAAGTCTTATTACTTATACAGCAAATTACAAACAACTCTCATCATATGACTTTAGACTCTCAGGAAACTGTTGTGATTTTTTTATACTTTATCACATGATGAAAAAGAAAATGATGTAGTCATACCAAAAATGCATTTGTCTTCTGTATTTTAGACTTTTAAATGCACAAAACAGGTCAGATGTATTATTAGTATTGATTTGAAGTGAGTTTTAAGAGAGAGTTTCTATTGATCACTCTGTAACAAAACTACCAAATGAAACTAATCCGGAATCAATAATCCCAAATGCACACTGTGCACCCTCTTTGTCATTTAATGTCAATTATAATGTTCTAACCAGTCTGTTTATCTAATGTGGATAAGTTCAGGTTCAACCAGGTGTGGAAGAATATGATGTTTCTTTGATTAGATGAAAACTTAATATTATTCACTCTTATTTTGACCTTATGTGTGTGAAATAAGTTAGAAGTTGCATAAAATATTGCTCCAAAAGGAGGTTTAAACATTTTGCATTTAACTAATAATTTAGGGACGTAGGTGTAAATTACATCTGAAAACGTTTTTAATTTGTTGTGGTTTTTTTGTCTTGTCTGTCTGTTATTTAAAGCGTCTTTGAGTGTCCAAAAAAGTGCTATATGAATTTGAGGTATTATTATTATTATTATTAATTTTAATTTATTAAGGAACGATAACATCCACCTCTCTCTGCTTTTACCTCGTCTGCTTAGATAATGGTCTGAACGTTCGTAACGTGCATCTGACATTTGCAGACTCCCTGTTCTGACACTCCCATCGAGGTGATCAATCCAGAGGAGGAAGAGGTGAAGGTAAAACCAGCTGTGTCATTGCAGCAGCGCAGCAGGGAGGATTACTACGGGAGCCTCAGTGACACATGCAGGGACGCTGACAGCAATAACACACCCATGGATCGTTTAAAGGTAGATGGTTGTCCAACGCTTTCTCCATGGTTCACCCTTTCATATGAAAACTCAAAACGATTGTGTCTTTATTTCCCAAATTAGCAACCTGAGAGTGAGGAGTCCCCTCAGGCGAGACACCCCCAGGCTCCTCCTGCACCTACTTTAACTTCTGTTACATCCACGGCTGCGGCTGCTTGTAGACTCGAGCAGGTTCAAATCGCAGCATCTGGTGAGAAAAAAATGTCCTCTTTTACCCAAGAAAAGCAGTTAATGTCACTTTAATCTTTTATCAATTAAAGTTAAAGTCATGAGTAGTATTAATGAGGTCAAATTACATGTAGTGGTCATCATTTGAAAAGACACATTCTTTAACGTGAATAAAACACATTAAAACTTAATTTCCGTGCAAACATCTTCCACCACTATTAGATTATAATGACCATACTTATGCTTTTCTTAATCTGCGCGTTCAGAACATAGAAAATATCTGAACAATATTAAGAATTTCCAAAAAATCTGCAAGTTGTATTTGGATCATCTGGACAAAATCAACATGCTTTAAACATGCTTTAATATAAATCAAGATGAATAAAGAATACTTCACACCATCAACCCAACAGAGATCATAAACTCTTTTTAAAGAGTAAAGAAATAGAAAATTACATTTTTCAAAAATCTGAACGTGGTCCAAGATCTTTGACCATTACTATATATTAGTTGATACTAATCCTTAAAATGATCTAACACTCAAAGGAATAAAACGTGTATTTATGAAACTACACAGAGCCTGTTTCTGATTTATTTTGCAGTTATTAAAGGCTTTAATATGCCCAAGCAAGCTGGGAGTGAGAAAGCCGTGTCTGCTGATAAGAAGGTCCTTCCCGATGGGCTGATGGTGGGGGGAAAAAAAATTGAAGACATGAAACCCATTACATCCCTAAAGCAGTCGGGGTTATCAGGAGTCTTCACTGGACAAGCAGTAAGTAAGCACAACAAACGTCCGCCTGTCCTTCGTGTACTTGCCTTTTCAGAGCTGACGATTCCTTTGTCTGTTGTTGTGTAGAATAAGATGGTGGTCCTGCCCACTGAGGAGGCCAATCTGTCAGATATCGACTACCTGGTGCCCACCCATGATGAGAGAGGCCGCCCCATTGCTGAGTGGAAGAGGCAAGTCATGGTGAGACAGCTGCAGGCCAGGCTGTGGGATGAGGAGGATCAGAGGAGGAAGGTAATCTCTTTTTAAAACGTTTAAATCGTTATTAATGTCGCAAAATGTATTCAGTGCATTCAGCTAAATCTTCCTCCATCATCAACTAATAGACCTCGAATGCATCGTGATTACAGCAATTTGTTTTTTTGGAAAACATCCAGCCCGTGTCCGACATATTGGATCGATCAAAAGAAGTGGGTGGGAGTTTTTTACTGTAAGAGGATGATGTGGCAAAAATAATTGTATAAATTACTGAGGGAAAATAGATACTTAGTTTGATAAGGTTGTCCAAATGCACACATGGTGTTTTCATTACTAATAAAGGCCGGCTAATAAAGGCCACGTCATACCTTTTTTTAGAACCTGCACAAAGCTAAATCTTGTTTTTCTTCCCAGGCAGTTTTTAGATTATAGCCATAAAACATTTCACTTGTTTCTGTCTTTCTTTAACTTAAGAAGATATGAATACGCGCTGGTGATTTTATTACTGGCTTAAGTTGACTGATCATCACTGCTGTGATGCTTCCAGGAAGTCTTCATATACTTCATATCACCCGTCGCCCTTCCACCATATGCAGTAAAAACTACAAAAATAGGCAGGGTTTAAGAGAGTCAGAATGTTGCTCTAAGAACAGATTTTTATCTTAAAACAAGAACAATTCTTCAGCTCCAAAGAGAAGATTTAATAAACTCTATCTCAATATGTGGGAAAATGTGCTCAGATGTAGCAAATGCTGTTGCCATTGTCTTGAATTATGGGCCTGTGCTCAGGAAATACCTCATAAATCCAGTCCAGCTACACGAAAAAGAAGTTATTATGAAGTCTCCTGGTAGCGCACCTTAGAGCGACTCGATCACGTACTGTAGGTGTCAATGTACTCAATGTAACGGTTGGGAAATATTCTTAAATTCCTTCTTAGTATTATCTGTTTTTTTTATTGTACCTGCATTGTTGTTAGATATCAAGTACTTCCTAAAGGTCAAAGTTTATTTCCAGACAATATCATTAGCATTCAATATATTTAAGCACATTTTCCTACATATTGAGATGATATTATCAAATCTTTTCCAGGCAGGCAGATAAATGGACTTGTTTTAGCCCTGCCACAGTCACTTTAACATATCAGTGGATTTTTTTTATTTTTTTTTAGACTCAACATGTTTTTACTTTTTAGAAAAATCTTTGCACGGACAATTTTCCTGTTTTTTGGCATTTATTCTCCCTTATTTTAAGTAAAGTTACCCTGGTTTTATTTCCCCCACCCGCTCTGTTTTTAAGAGGAATTGAAAATTCAATTTTTTTCTCATTTTTGTCTTGAAGAAATCACCGAACTTGTAACAGGTTGTTAGCAAACTCATATTTCTGAGGTTTGGATTGCCGTTTTACCATAAAATTTCTCCGTTTCTCTCACGCTTAAGCTATTTGAAAATTAGAATATAGCGTGTTTATATGCCTGTGTTTTTTTTTTTTCTCTTCTCTTACAGGAAAATGGGAACAGATTTGCCAAAGTCAGCTGGAGGTATTCCCAAGCCCACAATGCCATCCTGGGGCCCTCTGGTGAGCTGCTGACTGAGGATGACCTCATCTATCTGGAGGAGCAAATTGCCAATGTCTCCATGCAGAAGAACTGTGAGGGCTACGAACTGGAGCTCGCTCGTCTCGCCAACGAGCTCAGACACATCCTGCCGGCGCCCATCGTCAACATCACAGCCAACACGCAATTCCGAAACTTCCAAAGTCAGATCCCGCTACCTCTGTGGTGCAATCGCATCTCCGGCATTGTTAAGAGCATGTCGCTGCTCCTGAGCAACCTGACCGACCAGCCCTACTGCAAGATGCCCAACACCGAGCTCATCACCGTGTTCTCCCAGGCGTCAGACAGACAGAACTCCACCAGGGGACGCAGGGAGATGATAGAGGATGAGATCCATCAGTTCGGCGTGTCTGTGAGGAACCTAAAGTCGAATTTTGAGACGCAGAACTCACCTCTGTCCGACGGTAACGAGGAGCCCGTCACGTTGAACGTGTGCACCGACCTCGAGCCCACCAAGTCAGACAAGCAGGTCAAAACCGTGAGCATAGTCGCCCCAGAAACAGACCAGAACAGCGACTCTGGTATTGACTACGACGAAAACATGCCAGACGTACTAGAGACCACCAGCCTGAGAAAGGAGCGCATAGTGGTGTTGTTCTTAGGGCACTGGAAGAAATCGGCGTACACTGTGACGCTAAAGAGTAAAGATGGAGCCGAGAGGAAGAACAGCAGCGCGGCCATGGGTGACAAAAGTGATTCCGATCGCAGGGGCAGCATAGACAGCACCCAGACAAAGATGATGAACAGCTCACTGGGTCACTTCTTCAAGCAGAGGAGTGCAGTCAACAAGATGCTGGGAAACTGGAGGAACATGATCTCCAGTGTCCCGTCCAGGCAGATACGCAGGTACACCCTCTGACGTAATGGGGTCGCAGTGACATCATCTCACAAAGCAGGAAAAGATGAGCACAACTAATGTAAAAGATATATGTATGTCAGCCAAAAAGGTTTAACTGTAATGCAACAAATTAAGTTGGATTCCTTGAATTCACCGGCAAAAACAAATAACAATATAAAACACAGACGCACATAGTAAATAAATGTCAGTCCAATTAGAGTAGAATGGCCGTTTGCCATTTCCAATTTACTTAAAATTGGAAATGGCATTAAAATTAAATTAAAAATAATACAGGTCACATGAATTCAGATATGTCAAACTTGAGTTTTTCAGTTGGTCATTTCCACTGGTGTGTGTAATTATTACCCACTTAATGAACTTTTTTTGAGAGTTGATAAGAGTTAACAGCTGATAAGAGTTCAGCCGCGCCCACATCTGCTCTTCCCTCATTTTATGAAGACTTCTAATCCTACAGATATTGGGTATTGATTCTGTCTTTTTTCGAGCGACAGATGTTTTTTTTTGTGTGTCTGACATTTGTGTTGTCACTTATCACCCTGGTAATAAGAAAAGTGTTGAGAGAAATGTTTCTAGGAGGAACAAGAGAGTGAGACGATGTGGCTTCTTTGTATCTTGGGAGTGTTGTCCTTTTCACAAAACACCGTGCGTGATGAACTAGTCAGGAAGGAAACTGATGTGGTGTGTTTTCTCTGTTACCATTTAAGTTCTCGATCCAGCACTTTGTTAATGCTCTGCTATAATTTTTTATCCAGAACCTCATATGTAAACTGAACTTTTGCCAGAGCTGATAACAACGGCTCCGCTACAATACTTCCAATTGTCATCGACTGAATCTTTTATTGCTTGGATTAAGCAAAGGCCATTACCATATCTATAGTCTTTAAAATGTAAATCACAATATATATATATATATATTTCACCCAAGATATATTTATAGTTTGTGCCTCCTTCACACATTCCCATGTATGTAGTGATTTGCTGGGTTTTCAGTTTGTTGTGCGTTATGCTGCCCCCAAGTGGACAAAATACCTATTACGCAGCTTTAAAGTTGTAACATTGTAATAATAACATATTGTTGTTATTATTTAATAATAACAATATGTTATTATTATATTATTGTATCAAATTATTATTATATGTTATTATCATGTTAATAAGAACTGTTATTGTTATTTTTGGATTGTCCGGCTGGATAGCTCAGTTGGTAAGGCACCGGTCTAGTGCATAGGGGACCTGGGTGTGATTCCCAAGATGAGGATCCAGTGGGTTGTGTCAGGAAGGGCATCCGATGTAAAATCTCCTGCAAAATCAAACATGCGAATTGCATTCACTGTGGTGACCCCAGAAGGGAAAAAAAACTAAAGAAATCATCATCATCATCATTGTTGGATGAAAATGAACCTTTTCTTGTATAAACCTGCACTGAGCCATCTATGTATGTCTTTCCACAGGCTTCACAGGCAGCAGGCGCTGTATTCCCCAGAGCAGTTCCTCCCCCGTGTGGACGGCGTGCCATTAGAGTACGATAAGCTGACCCTGGATCTCTTCATGCTGGGCTACTTTCACATCCTGGAGTTAGAGCTGCCGGTGGACGAACGTAAAATGAGGCACCTGCTGTGCTTCGAGGTGTTCGACCACATTGGGAGCTATCCCTGGGAGCTGGTCAGGGACTTCCACAAGGCGGTCATACAGGACATCGAGGCTGGGAACCGTGAGTGGAAGGACGGCTTCGAGGACGTTAAAGTGAAGTTCTTTGGAAACGCACCTAGTCAGTCCGAAGGCCCCGCAGAAGTGCAGAAACATACCCTCCCAGAGGTTAGACAGGTCCCTAAAGTCATCGTGCAGACACCCACACCCGACGAGGGGGTGGTCTACAGAGGAACTGACATTTCCAGTTTCAGCAATGAGGAAATTTGTAAATACATCGATCGGAGTTTTGCTTTTTGGAAGGAGAAAGAGGCAGAGATTTTTCATTTTGAATAGATTCTTTTTCATATTTTTGTATGGATTGTAGTTGGATAACACTAGGGCTGGGTATCAAACATAAACTCACCTCCCATATGAACTGAGTCTGAATCTTCTCTTTAGAAAACCGTCACGGGCTAAAAGTCAAACTTCAATCGTCTTTGTGTACTTGTTATTTATTCGCATTTTGTCTGATTTAAATGAGTATTTTCAGAATTTTCTATTCTTGTTTAGTTAATCCATGAAAAACCACAAGCGTTGCACGTTTAGACTTGTTAAATGCCCCCACCCCCCCCAACCTCCCAAAGGGTCTTTTTAGAATAACATGTTCATATGGATACAATACACAGAGACACTGAGGTCTGTAATAAAACTGATACCAGGTATCAAACTGATAGTCACCTATTTTCTGAATACCCAGCCCTATGACAAATGCCAGAGTGCTTAGTGTACTGGTGTGTTTTCCTGAGATTAAACATCTTTGTTTTGACGTTTAATTTTTTTGTTCCTTTGATAAGAAAGAATTTGTGGTAAATATTTCCAACAAGGCATAGGACGAAATAAATCATTACACGGGCACTGATGTGACATCATTTTTTTCACGATTTGTATTCTACAGACTATTACTTTACACCTCTCCATATTGCTGTATTCATTGAGAATCCACGGATACACTTGTTCTATTAGTAATTGTGACTTTTAAACACTTGAGTGTCCTTTTTCTATGTTGGTAGAATGCTAAACACGTGCCTGTAACAGCAGCTGCTTCTCCCATGTATGTTGTTTGGTGTCAGCCTTCAGTTCAGCGTCACTGTCAGTCCTAAAAATAACAGTGAAGGGAAGGCAGCCCGTCCCAGTGACTTGGCATAAGCTCTCCGCCATGCTGCCCTACTCCATGTTGATCTAACCAGCTGCTTGGCTACAAACAGCCTCTTTTCTGAAGGGATGAGACGTAATTTCTATTCTCTGCCTCTGTGGTGAGTTTGTATTCTTTTCTCAATTACTTTCATAACGTGTAACGACAGCAAGTGGAATTTGTTGGTGGGTTCACAAGAGTTTAGAGTCGGACTTTTACGGTAAATCTCACAAACCAAGAGCTAAAAGTGCTTTGTAATCCTCTGAACACAGCGATGCCATACTCGATAGAGTAAGCTGTGTTAACAAAACTCTTACTTAGAGCGATCTAAAAACAATGGTTACTGAAGAAGATGTTGTTCTGCTTGTTTTTGTTTGTTTGGGGGTTTTTTTACCTTAAAATTGTGTTTTTAACTGTATGACATCAGAGCTTAACTCAACAGAAAGGAAAAGTAATGTTTTTTCTGACATTTTAAAGAAAGCGTATCACAGAAAACTCCTCTTTTGGTTCCTAATGTTTTTTAAGTTTCAAATATTTACCCATTTTAAACTTCCTTGAGGCTGAAAATTTCATTATTAACACCTTATTCGTCATACTTCTGAATTGTATATGTATATGAATTGTAACGTAAAAATATCTTCAGGTTTTTCTCTGTTGCTAAGTAACGCCCTTCTCTTTTTGTCAACACTTTCAGGTCAGCACATAACTTAACCTTCCACTGCCCCTTCTGAAAGACGATCTCTCCTGACCAGTCAACTAGACTTGACCATGGTGCGTAATGTGGACGATCTGGACTTCTGCTTGTCCTCCCACCCTCAGAGCATCCTGGAGGGCCTGCGCTCCCTCTGCTCTCACCCCAAGCTCATCGACGTGACGCTGAGCGCCGGCGGCCGCGACTTCCCCTGTCACCGAGGCGTGCTGGCCCTCTGCAGCATGTACTTCCGCTGCATGTTCTCTGGAGACTTTGTGGAGAGCATAGCGGCGCGTGTGGAGCTGCACGATGTCGACCCAGACATCCTGGCCTACTTACTGGAGTTTGCCTACACGGGAAAGCTGACCATCAACCAGAGCAACGTGGAGGGTTTGATCTGCACCTCCAGCCAGCTGCAGTTCCAGACGGTCAGGGCAGTGTGCAGCAGATACCTCCAGCACCAGATCGATGCCACCAACTGCTTGGGGATTCTGGAGTTTGGGGAGATTCACGGCTGCCCTGAGGTGGTGGCCAAAGCGTGGGCGTTCCTCTTGGAGAACTTTGAAGCTGTTCAACAAGGTGAGGAGTTTCTGCTGTTGGCCAAAGACAGACTCACCGCCTGCCTGTCCAATGACGGACTACAGATCCGCTCGGGGAGCACACTTGTGGAGGCCGTCCTGAAATGGGTCAGACATGATGTGGAGACCCGGCTCTGCCACCTCGCTGAACTCCTGACCCTGTGCCGTCTTTCTCTGCTCAGCCCGGCCTATCTGGCTGACAACCTGCTGAAGGACAGTCTGGTGCAGGCCTCTCCCAGCTGCAGGGAAGCTGTGGAAAATATTCACAGGGAGGTTAGTGAGTTCACACTTTCCCCCTGCCCACACCACAGCTCGCTCTCTCTCTCTCTCTCTCTCTCTCTCGTCAATTTCCTGAAACAATCACATTTCCCTTGTTAGAGTTGTTACACTATGTAGTTTTATTCCATCAGTTTAATACCACTCTATGATCACAAAAAAGTAGCCAACCTAAGCTTCTGAAAAGTTATTAAAACCCCAAAAGTACTAGGCTTAAATTAATTAGACACTCAAGAAACAAAGTGTAGTACGTGCACGTCTGCATTTATGCAATATAAAATGAGTCACAAAAAAGATTTGAAAAAATTGCGCAGATATAAGTTACATTACACATTGTAGAAGACGAAGGGGTTGATTAGAGAGGGATGATATCTGCAGATTTGTTAAAAAAAAAAAAAAAGTAGTCCGTTTCTGCATTGAATAATTTTGAAACCAAGCAGAAACCACCTAAATTATAAATAAATTAAATTAAACCATCTAAAGTAGTCTCTGTTTTCAGCTGAGCACACGTTATTTTTCAAACCAATCAGTTGACTATTGAAATTGGCTTTTTTTTTTTATCATGTACTTCACATTTTGTAATATATTGATGGGAATGCGGGGCGGCCATGGCTCAGGTGGTAGAGCAGGTCATCTGGGAGGGTTCGTGGCTCGATTCCCGCTCTCTCTCGATCATGTGCCGTTGTGTCCTTGGGCAAGACACTTCACCCACCTTGCCTGTGTATAAATGTGTGTGTGAATGATGACCTTGCGATGAACTGGTGACTTGTCCAGGGTCTCTCCCCCCCGACCCCCCTTTGCCCCTGAGTAGCTGGGATAGGCTCCAGTGACCCCCACGACTCTGCAATGGATAAAGTGGGTTTGGAAGATGAATGAATGAATGAATGAATGAATGATGGAAATGTTGGTGCGATTTATATAAGTTGTTTTAGGTTTGTTGTGAGGCTATAGAGCCCCCAAGTGGACAAAGAATCAATTATGCAGTTGTAAAATAAACGGTTTTCATTTGAGAAAAATATCCACAGAGTTCAAGTTATTACAGTGTATGAAATAGTTATGATATAAATATGAATAACAATGTATGTAATGAATAACAATAACAAAAAAAGCTAAGAATACAATGTTGAGATATACAGTATAAAAGCTAAAATTGTGGAATAAAAATTACATGTGACAGAAAAACTCAATGAAAATGCAAGGCACACTAAAGTGGAAGTAATCATCTTTAGTTGTCATTGTGGATCATATTGAATTGGTTTTGCACAAAGCTCATTCTCTTTCAGTGTCTGTGAATGAATGGTTTTGTCTTTATACAGGATATGAAAAACTACTAACACAAAAACAAAAGGAAATTCTTTTAAAAACTATTCTAAAACTACTAATGCGGTTATAAAACTAATTCAAACCAAACAACAATTCAAAAGTAAACTGAAAATCTTCACAAAAACTAAAGCAAAAAAAAGAAAAAACCTCATTTACTCTTTTGTTTTGTTTTTTTTTAGAAAATGACTTTGGCGCCAGACTACATGGACCGAGTCAACACTCAGAGTCCACAACCCAACCTGCAAGAGGTGTTGTTCGTGATGGGGGGTCGCTCACTAGACGACTCAGACGAGGACTCGGATGAAGACGAGGAGCGAGACCCGAGGCTACAAAGACAACTGCTGCCCCGGAACTGTGCCTTCTACAACACAAAGAGCAGTGAGAATATTAAGACTTGGAAGTTTGTTTGAGTTCACATTCATTCGGAAATGGCTGCCTGATTCCTCTAAACAGATTGGCGGGGTTTTTGGATGTGTAGTAGGTCATTAAACGTAGTGTTGACAGAAAAACGGCTCTGCAGGAATGTGGTCTGGATGTAACAAAACTGGATCATCTTCTCACTTCCTTAAATGAACCTTTTATTGCGCAGAGCTGGAAGAAAGCATCCATGTCCATGTCTGTGCTTTTATTATGGAACGGGCTGTTGTGTGTCATTTGGAGAGTTCTGCTTTTATGTTGAGGTGGGACAGCTTGGCCACACTGTTGACTTCCTGCCACAGAAGTTCATTTCTCTGCCGTTTCAGGCCAGTTATTGCGGATTTAATGTAATTCCTCAATTTCCAATTTTCCTTTCCCTTTGCAGAACAGTGGCACGAACTCCCCAATTTCCCCAACCCAAATAAATGGGGTTACTCCATGGTCTCTTTGAACAATGACGTGTACGTTACAGGTAAGTTTACACCGTATCGCGCTTTAAAACACAAATTTTTGTAAAAATAGAGAGCACAACGGATAGATTGGAGCTCTGTTTTCTTTTTTTTTTGTGAAGGAGTGTAAAACAATAACAGACTTCTGACTGTGCGCTCTGGTCTGGTCTGGCACAGGGGGCTCGCGAGGTTCAAACACTAACACCTGGTCGACCACAGAGACCTGGAAATACATCACAAAAGAAGGGAGGTGGGTTACTGTTGCTCCCATGCTCCGGCCTCGGACTAATCACACATCGGCAACGCTCAACGGGGAAATCTACGTCATTGGAGGTAAGGAAAGAAATCCCCAGTCCAGCCTGTGGTGTCTTAACCCACCCAGAGTGGGACGAATAAAAGGAATCTAATCTAAGACCCAAAACCTCCAACAAAACCATGTACTGATCTACACTGTTGATACCTGTTGATTCAATTGTTTGTCAATAATTGGTGTAAAATACTTTTCGGGGTCATCAAATATGACCCATTTGGAAATTTCATAGGCGCCAGTTACCATGGAAACATCTCTTAGGAAATTG
The DNA here is from genome assembly GCA_029814585.1 of Gymnapogon annona. NCBI lineage: Eukaryota > Metazoa > Chordata > Actinopteri > Kurtiformes > Apogonidae > Gymnapogon > Gymnapogon annona. The sequence continues at coordinate 18,772,580 of JAPTHA010000019.1, read as the reverse complement.
AACCACAGCAACTGGACTGAGTTTTGCCTCGAAGATGTTTCACCCCTTGTCCCAAGTGGCTTCATCACCATGGAAACAGCGTCATCTTCTACAACATTCATTCACCAATAAAACCTACGGAGTTTTGAATCAATGACAGTGGATGGACACACTAGGTTTATGTTCCGTCAATGGTCAATAATGTTAATATTTTACTGAAAAAGTGACTTTTTCTTCAGTTTTCTCTGTTTCTGATAGAATGGCCTTGTGATTTGCTCTGAGCTTTAATGATCATTGAACATCAATGAACATGATCAATCAACAAAACATAGGAAAATACAATAAAGTAAATGAAATATAAATTAAATATATTTTCACTTAAAACTGCATAATACAGTGGATAATATTGTAACAAATTGTGATAGATCGCTTAAGAAAGTTTGAATAAAGAGGAAAAATTGATTTGGGAAGTGCCACAAGAGTAACACTGGGTCTTTATGGGTTAAACCTAAAAAGCAACAAAAAAAAAACCATGAATAGACCCTGAAAGTAATATGTTCTTTTATGATAGATCTACATATATTTCACTACAGTGGGTAAAAAGCCTCAAATGTAACCAGCGCTGTATTTCTGATCTGTGTTTGAGCTGTTACCCTCTTAGACCCATATGGAAATGTAATGTATGGCACAAATACCCCTTTTAAGACCAGTGCCGCTTTATGAAATCTATGAAAGAACCCTAGTAAAATGTGCATACAGCTTTGGAATTAATTATTGGACCACTGTGACAACGTAATGAAAAGCCAACGCTTGTCATAAATGTGACTTGTAAATCTATCAGGGCTGTATCATGTGCGCACAGGAGGTGAAAATCGGGTAAAACATGCACGACATGTTTGCTTTGAACGTACAGAAGAAAATGAGTTGTGATTTAAATAAATGACAACGAACCACCAATTTATGACATTACTGTACTTTAATAACATCCAGTAAAGAATAACAATCTAGAAACAAGTGATATTCCACCAACACAATACAAAAAGGTATCCTGAATACATTTTTACACAAAATCTCAGGTGATCTAATAATTATTTCCCAATAATTATGTAAAGGTCTTTAGCTAGACTTGACTGGACTTTACGGATCAGCCAGTGCAATATGTATATATATATATATATTTTATATGTTTATTTTATATTGTACTCTTGCTCTGTGACACTTTTAAAGATTTTGTCTGTGAAATTCTTGTTTGTTTGCTGTCAGTTTTATTTCCCGTACTTGATCACCGCTGCTCCCGTAATTTCATGATGCTCTAAGTATGACAACAATAAAAGGATTCTGATTCTGAACTGTGTTCCCCAAAAGTGTCAGAGGTCAACATGGGTCACAGACCTGTTTGTATTGGGTCTTCATCTGATGAAGCACAATGCAAAATATAAGTTGATTCTTCTAATGAAAACAGATGAGTGTGTGTGCGGGGCCGGTATCTTTTGTGAACTTAGACCTGTAGATATCAGTTTTATATATATATTGCAGATTGTTTCTTGTCATCGCAGGCATCATGTCAAAAAGAAAAATAGGACGACCAGTTCACAAAAGCCATTCAGTATGTGTAAAGTGTGGGCGGAGGGATACTCATTAAAGGAAGTTTCCAACTCGGCTGCGAAAGAAGTGAAAACATTCATCTGTCACAAAGCGGAACAGTAAACCACTTGTTTATTGTTGATGATGTTATAGTTTTGCTCCCTAGCTAATGTTCCTTTTTTGCTGACACCGACAATGTGATATTCACACTCGTTTCTTGGAGTGATTAGAGTTTATTTAGTGTGAGAAAAACAAAATGTATCTTCTGAAAAAGCCTGGGATCTCCAGATCCAGATGTCAATTGTTCCATGTTTTTCTTGTCTGGTAGTAACAACTGAGTGACACCGTGACACCACAGTTCAGCCTCTCTGCTCACTGTGCATTGCGTTCATGTTCTGCAGGCACAACGTTGGACCGTGTTGAGGTGGAGCATTATGACCCTTACAGTGACACCTGGGCCCTGACTTGCCCCGCCTTAAAATACGTGACCAACTTCACCGCCACGGCGTGTCATGGGAAACTCTACGTGATTGGATCATGTGCAGTCAAGTACAACGCTCTGACTATGCAGTGCTACAACCCAGTCATCGGTGAGGGTGTGCTGCCGAAGCCCATGTCAATCCTGTTCATTTTAACACAATTTTCATTCACAGAATAATGTTATAGTAATAATACTGTAATAACACATAAATCTTTGCTCATAATTCATGTACGGTCAGGTTACGTGACTGAGGCTAACGTAGACCCCTGACCTCAGACCAGTTTTTAGAATCGTCTAATCGTGCCGTACTAAACATGTTGTTCACATATTCTTTACAGATAGCTGGATCAGTGTATGTTCGCCCTTCATCCCTAAGTATCTGTCCTCTCCTCGGTCAGTCTGCGTGGATGGAATTATTTATTTGGTGGCTGATAACACAAAGAAAGTCTACTCTTATGACCCAGAGGCAAACATGTGGCAGAAGGTGGGTATGCAATCGCTGGTGACTCCAGTTTATATGTACTAAAACATGTTGATTAATGTACACTGTCCTATGTTTAAAAAAAAAAACATAATAATGTCAATAGAGTTGCAGTAATTGTATATATACAGTAGCGTGCAAAAGTATAAGACCACCTTTAGCTTTATAACTATAGAACTGTATACTACTATATAACAATAAGGGTATAACTATATAACTGTATATTACTATATAACCGTATATTACTATATAACAATATGGGTATAACTATATATCTGTATAACTATATATCTGTATATTACTATATATCTGACGTCTCTTTATT
>JAPTHA010000019.1:18737945-18767067 GCA_029814585.1 Gymnapogon annona | reverse complement strand
ACTGGTTCGGCCCACTTCAGATCAAGTCTACCTGAATGTGGCCCCTGAGTGAAATGAGTTTGACACCCCTGCTCTAAGAGATAACAACAGTTGTAAAAATACCAAGTATGATCAAACCTTATGTAAATTTCTTTTGTGTATATATATATAAATTTACGAGAATTATCATCTCAATGTGCTTAAATATTTGAAATAATACATTTTATTTGTATAGCACCTTTCATACAAGAATTGTAGCCCAAAGTGCTTCACATCAGTTAAAAATTTACAAGGAATACACAACATGTGATTACACACTAATTAATAGGAGTTAATAAGATAAAAGTACAAGAAATAAAATGAAATTGCAAAAAAAAGGCTTAAGACGGGTGAGAAGAAATGCATTAAGATTTGATTGCACACTAATTAAAAGTTCAACAGGATAAAAGTACAAGAACTGAAATAAATTTCAACAGAGCTGTATAAACATCTGACAGAGTACACAAAGAGGACAATTATAGAAGAAATTGAAACAAAGTTGCATAAAACAGAGAGAGATGCAATAACAAGTACGTATGCATACATACATGAAGTTTCCATAAAAGATTGTATACTCATATTGCCTCTATTACTACAGTGCATTTGCATTTATATCACCTCAAAGACCATCATACATTTGTAGCATTACTGCCTTGTAAGAGTCACGTTTTCATCACTTCAGAGAAAGGGATCTGTTTTATATCTTTCCACCTGATCCAATAGGGTGTTTAAAGAGTTCAACCTAAAATGGTAGAAAACTTTCACTTATTTTCATCCCCCTGTTTATCAACACCAATTGAAATCGACAAGTTTGGAGATATACAGTATGTAGAGTTCACGGGATAAGGGATGAAAAATTCTGGTCGGAGTAGTAGTAGGTAAACCTTTCAAAGAAATGAGTTTGAATGGAAAGTATAGTATCTAATTGTGTACTAATACTGCTCTGAAAGGCAATAGAGTAAAACAATATACAACGTATTGTGGAAAGAGTTACTTTAGTAACCCTACGATCAGTAAGTTGTAATATTTATCTGGCCTTTTCCTCTTTGCTAACTGACCAGCTGGGATGATTTGTTTGATTCTAGACGTTGGAGGAGTCTTTGCTTCACTCTGATGGCAGCTCAGGAGGCGGGACATTGACACTCCGAGGTGATGGACCGGAGTCCAGTGTCAGTCCTGTGCCCGTCTCCTCCCGCATCCGTCAAATCATTACCCGCAACCTGAGTGATCCGTTGTCCGGTATGGAAGAGCGCCGTCCTGGAAGCACACAAAAGAAAACACTGAACACCTTCTGTATATAGCTAGATCAGTTATCAGTATATGCAATCTGGTAAGACTGACACTTCCGTATGCATGATCTGTTTTCCAATCTCAGGTGAGAGCTCTGAGGTCAGTGAGCTGGAGGACAGCAGGGCCCCGAGGGAGCAGCTTTCTCTGAGCCACATGGACCGTGACCAGCCACAAGTCGGACAGCCCAGTCTCACAGACAGGGTAGGAAGACACAGGGCCGCAACACATTCTGAGGTCAAGGTTGAGTGGAACATTATTTAAATATTCAGCTTTTGATGTACCCCTGGCATTGTAGTAGGATTGGAAACCAAAACGAAATAGGATACCAAACAATAATGTTCAGTGTCGGGGAGCAACCGCTTACATGCAGAGCTGACACGTGCCTTCAAAAGAAAGAACTGAAAGACATCTCAACCATCTTGAAAGTCAGAAGATGTTACCGGCACACATTCTGTCCTCATTTTTATATGTCTACATGTGTGAAACTCTATTTCGCACACATTTACTATTTAAATCAGCCGAAGAAGGAAAGTTATGTGTAATATATATGCACATAGATAAATGAGAAGGAGTCTCCAACAAACAGCATGCATCTACATTGGTACATTATCCACAGCTCATATGTCTATCTGCCTGATTATGTGTCAACTAAATAAGATACTACTACCCTCCTTTGTCTGTGGCTGCTTTCACGGATCAGGCTCCTGGGAGTTGAAATGTCCTCAAATTTAAAAAAAAAAAAAAAATTCAACATAAGGTTACTAAAATCTTCAAAATTAGCTAAATACCTTTATGTGCAAATGCTTTCAAAGGTGTACTTAAGTCTCAAAAGAGAAGATCAGACATTAGAAATTACTTATCCAATGACTGAAAACATTGGCATTCCAGGTTTAAAATAATCTAACAAAAAAAAACTGTTTAGTTACAGGTCAAATACTGTATTTATGTGTAAATGTACATACACATACTATACATTGACTCATTTTTCATCACATAGTCCCTCTTATTACTTGTGCATTTTCCATGTGTACTGGTAGAAATTGTTTGTAATGTGTGATGTTTGTGCAGCTCTTACAGGCGTTTGAATATGTAATATTGTAGATGGTAAATTTGTGCAGTTTTGATTGGATATGAGATCAAGAAACTCAGCCACACTGGAGCATTTACAGCAGAAAGCTACATATGTTTGAAATGGAATACGGCTACAGTAAACATCAGTGTAGTATTGCACTTTCCAGCAGGGGAAGCCTTTTGGGGCTGAACAAACAAACAGTGTGGGAATGGTGAAACACTTTCTCCGTGTAATTCAATTGAAACAGACGCATGATTGAATAAATGCAATTAGGCACATATTTTATGTCATACATTTTTTAAGCGGGTGGCTGTAGAAATGCTGTTTTCATATTATAGTAAGTACTGTACTGTATAAGCATCCATTGTGTGTACGTGTGCTTGTGCGTCTAAATGCATGTGTGTTTTTAAGTATAAATAAGAGTGTGTGTGGGGGGTTGGGGTGGGGGTGTGTTCATGAAGGGTTTCCTTGTGGTCTGTTGAGGTAAGAGTCAGACCCCCTGTGCTCAGCGAGCCCAGCATCTCCCTTCATTGCCCCCCCATGGTTGCCCCTCCATGTAGTGGTTGCTGTTTTGGGGGAAAATGTGAAGGTCACCGGCCTCCTCCCATGAGGCTGCTGAAGAAAAAGCTCATTTTTCATGGTGTACAAAGCAGCCATTTGTGATAACACTGCCTTCATTCTGCTACTTAAATCTAATGAATTCCCACTGCTTGCTTTACTCTTGGAACTTATTTTAACACCAAAACTATAAATATAACTTAATTAGCTTTGCAGACATATATATAGCTTATTTATTTTGTTGATATTTTTAGACGTGTGAAAAGGCACTAAACAGAAAAAAAACATCTGACGCTCTCACCACTGACTGGCAGTTGTGTGAGGGATGTAGCGTTTGCACGAAAGCAAACTGGAAAAACGAGGAAAAAATGTAACTATAAACTATAACTGAATATTTCATCATGTAACATCTCCAGAGTCAAAAGGTTCATTGGGAGAATCCTGCTGTGACTCCAGTCAAATCTGTCCTATGTGTGCTGACTATATTTTTATTCTCCCGACATATTTGGTAGTTTGTTTTTTTTGTGTTGTGATGTTGATGCAGATAACATTAATTGTTTTCCTATACTGCTTTGACTGGCACGCACATGCGTTTTATGTTTTGTCTGTACCCAGTGTGTATTTGTACCTCCAACTTTACTAAATGTACAATGATTTATACATTTAAAATAATTTTCTCACACTACTCTCACATTTAAGATGGGAGTCACAGCGTTATGTTAAGACTCATAGTTTAATGATGTGTTAGATCCACTGGTAGACTTTTTTTTTTTTCTAAATAAATTTCATTTTGATTTTTTTGTCAATATTCGTACACCGTAAGTAAACACTCCCGACTCACAATGGCAGGGTCAGAGACCACGGACAAAATAAAGTAAACAAAACAAAACCAAACCATAAGTAAGTGAACCGCCCGATTCGCAGAGACACATGTTGACCTCCGACCTAAGTCCCATAAGTCCTGCTTAGGCAAATAGAGCTGCACCCCAGTGGTGCGCTTACAAACTTTCAATGTCATTTAATAATGGTTGCCATATCTTATAAAACATCCCACTTCTATTTTGCATCCAGTAGGTTATTTTCTCCAGGGGAACACAACTGTTGACTTCTTCTAACCACATCTCGGTTGGAATGGTAGTGCATTTTCTGTACATATCTGTTTCTGTGAGCAGGATGTAAAACTGTAGCAGGGATTTTAATTAAACTTAATGGAAAAGTTTACTTATATTTTAACCCAGATGTATCCAGGCTAATTAATACCTATGTTCCTTTCCCAGAAGATCTGTCGTAGTGACCGTGTGTGGGGCTTATGACCCTCTGGCAAGAGTACATGGGTGATGGGGACTTTAAATCCAAGAGTAGACAGGTTGACAGTAACTTCTGTTTGCTATTTACTTGAATTGCATGTCGGCGGTGATTTCTAGTTGATCAGTCAGTAGTTCCACTCACATTTGGATAAGTTCTGTATTCTTTTTTTTTTTTTTACAGATAGGTGGCGAATTACTGGAAAAATGTGATGGGAGCAGTCTCTTCTCAGTGGTCTAGGATGACAATGCCCCAATTCATAGGACAGAGAGGTTCAGTGAATGGTTTGATGAGTATGAGAATAATGTGAATCGTATGCTATGGCTTTCACAGTCAGTACATCTCAAACCAATCAAACACCTATGGGAAACTTCAGAATGATGTTTTAGACAACGAGTTCAACCTCCATCATTCAAACGAAATGAGGGAGTGTCATGTGAAAGAATGGTGTTCTTTCCTTCAGTAGAGATGCAGAGGAGTTGAGTCAAAGAGAGTTCCAGCTGCACATGATGCTCTAGAAACTTATACTTTTATGTTAACTGTTTTTCTATCTATCTATCCATCTATCTATCTATCTATCTATCTAGATAGATAGATAGATGGATAGATAGATAGATAGATAGATATCTATCTAGATAGATAGATAAATAGATCTATCTATCTAGATATCTATCTATCTATAGATAGATATCTATCCATCCATCCATCCATCCATCATCCATCCATCCATCCATCCATCCATCCATCCATCCATCCATCCATCCAAATTTTAGTATATACTTTATATATACATATATATCACTAAATTCTGTGATATATATATATCACAGAATTTATATATGTATCAGAATAAATCACAAAATTTTGTGATTTCACACACATTTCTTACAGAATTTAGTTAGTGAGTCACTCACTCATAGAAAATGTAGGAACAATATTGTTTTTATGAATTAAATACAATTCAGAAATTCTATGAACTCTTATTATTTCTGTCTTGTTTGTCTTATTGTTGTTGCTTGTTTGCAGACTAATGGCTATCATCCCATTCTTGCTTTTGTGAAACCCCCGGTTGGATTCACCTTCAGTTGATGTGAACCATGTAGTTGGAGTGGAACTTAAAAGTGAATGGTTTTCCCTTTGACATGTGCCATACTCTATGAGTACATGACACATCAGGCCTAAACACCAAAGTATTTCCTCTAAATCCATCTAAGGCTTATAGTGTCAGTCACCCACAGAATGGGCGTCAGCTGGAGGCATCCGTGGTTATCCCAAATCCCCTATTTTTCCTTAACTGTGCCTGAGCTTCTTTGACCTGACAGATGGCTGTTAACGCAATACCAGTGGAGTCACACCTAGACTCTGAAAGCCTTCCTCTGTGATCTGTTAAGTCACTCAGGATGATCTCTGGTGACCCCAGAAAATTGCACCTGAACCAGGATAAACCTTGACCCAGTTTGTGAGTTGGATGGCCTCAGGACTTTGGAGAACATGTCGGGGTGAATTCTGAACCCTGTGTGTTGCTTTTGGAGCCCCGCCAGTGTGCATTTTCTCAGACAGACATCCATACCCTCCTCCCTGAACACTTAGAGAGTGGCCGTACAATACTGCAGTGTGGCAGCTAGTTAGATAAAGATAAACTGGCGCTGAATGATTTCTGACACCAACTGCCATTTGCCAGTGCCCTCTGAAATCTTAAATCCCCACGGTCTCTGCACAAGAACTCTGTCAAACATGCTTGGAACAGATAAAGTCTGTTTGTAGGGATTGTGTTACTGTCCCCTTTAACCCCGCTACCCCCTCTGTTTTTAGTTTGTTTTTCCTTTTGGCACAAACCCATTCATTTAGGCTGCAGTTTAAATATGGAGCACTGCCAAAGAGTCTGACTCTCTCAACTATCATGAAATTGTAAAAATTAATTGCCTTCCCCAGAGAAAATATGCCTAAAAGCCCATCCCAGCTTAGAATTTTTGATGAAAGTATTCCATTAAACCTTTCGACATTTGACATCAGACTACTCATGTTACCTGACTTTAAAGTCAAACATTAAGTATACTTTTCAGCTCTTTTTCAAACGTCAACAGTGTCTAATCTAATGTGAAGTCTTACATTTACCAAGTGGGTGCAGTGTTGGAAAGTAGCAGAATACATGTATTTATAATACAAAACATGAGTAACTTGTGTAGGTAAGGTTACAGTTGTAAGTGACAGGCAGTAATCAGAATATAATTACCTGTATGTTCCTTGAAGTAAATATTAACTTATTTACTTCAAGGGAATATGTTCAGCATTACTTACTCTGAAAATGTAAAAGGTTAAGAGTTATTTCCCCTATAGGAACTTGATGTAAAGCAGAGTGCATCGGCACCAAAGTACTTTGTGTACTATGTGCAAAATGTAGCATACCTGTCCACATACTATAAAACTGCATGTTTGACTGAACTGTACATTTACTTTTTTATTCATGCTCTGCATTATTTATGCATCCCTGTCATTTGTTTAGATTCACCAATTCCATATTGTTCAACAAAGAAAGCTGTTTCTGCTCACTGTCAAACGTGCCAAATCGTCTCCATATTTCAGAGGGACAATATTTAAGAGTCTAATTTATTCTATTTTATTTTATTAATTGATACATTAAGAATTTAATTTATTCCATTTAAGAGTCTAATTTATTTGAAGCTTTAACATGTTTGTGCTGGTGGCTCGTGCCGGTGGTCAGTTTGTGACGCTATGTGTAGCTGTGTTTTCTAAGCCAAACAAAACCCACATTTGCACGCTCTTGCAGCTGTAAGAGGCACGGAAAACCTTGGAAAGCAGTGTTTGGGGCATGAAGGTAAATTTGGATTTATTCTTTAGCATCTTTCTGCATCAAATTATTCATTTTAGTTCTATAGTCATATACATACATTTTGTAATGTGTTGTTTTGCTGGTGCTGAAAAAGTAAAAGTGGATCGCTGGATCGACAACCTCAGGGATAAGCTCAGTGAACTGACTTATGAACTCAAGACACATGGTGTTCCAGATTCACAGTGTGATGTGAAGAGGATAAAAACATGTTTGGTCCAATATAGAACTCTGTTGGGACACAATTGGCCACCACTGTTTGAGTAAGTAATGTTTAACACTGCAGCTGTCACAAATGTATATAGTTGGGATGCATACTAGTGTAAATAATAAAAAGCCAAAATCACAAACAGCCTAAGCCTCTAGAAAAGAATGTACAGCAGTTGTAATACATTCTGTTTTATAAGAGGTAAAAAGGAAAATTGTGATTCAGATTGTGGATCACGATTCCGTCTGAAGTGATTGTCGTTTGATCTTTTGACCAGATCAGTCAGCAGTTAGTGCAGGCTATGGACACATTTGGTAACTTAACACATTTAACAAAGCGACAACTACATCTTGGTTGGGGTTTGGTGGACAACACCTACAACTAATCAGAGTTATCACCACATGATCAGAGAGACATGCCTTGTTTTAACAGATTGACTTGATAAACACAAATGGTAGACTGTATGTAGACAGTGGAGACTCTCACTGCTAGTGAACAATGCTCGCTAGGTTATTGGTTCACTGCTGTGCACGGGAACAATGAGCCCTGAGTGACAGTGGGCTAAAATGACAAGTTCAGCCCCACTACTGAACCATAGATCACGTAAAAAATAAAAGAATTTCAATTATAGCAAATGCTCATCTTTGAGCTTGACTGTTTTATACTGCAAACTGCTTGTTTCCATTCACTGTTGCAGTAATAATGGAAATTGAATTCAAATCCAAAGCCTTTGAATATTAATCTTATGTTGCTACTGTTATAGTATGTACTCTATAAACTGTATTTTTAAAGGAACCGCACCCACCTTTGGCCCCCAGTACCGCATGTGTAGATGTTGTCATCTATTGTCCTTGCGGGGGGGGCCATTGTTGTAAGTGCTTCAATGTCAGATACATGCTAGTGACTACACATATTTATTATTTAGTCATATTGACACAGATCATTTCTATGCCCTTGCCGCAACTGCCCCCATAACCAGAGAGTTCACTCACGACGCCTCCCACCGCCTCACTTCCATTCTCGCTGTTCCTTATCCCGCATTGTGTAATTACCATCAGTGATGATACATAAACAGCTTTCACAATCAGCTGGGGCTCTTTCACAGAGTCAGCACTCAGGGGGTAATGTGAGGGAAAGGGGAAAGGGTGGAGGGGTTGGAGTGGGGTTTGTATGCATGCGTGTGTGTGTGTGTGGGGGGGGGCGGGTGATGTTGTTCAAGCAGGATAGTAAGTTTTTGGGCAGCTTGGGGGCGATGGACATCCGCTCCAGCTGTGTTTAGGAATCTGACAGATAGTGCACTCCATTAATTCCCTTTATTAAGCCTCTGGGTCCAGGCCAAGCCAGGGAAAACGATTGCAGCTGTAACCCTTCACATGCTGGCTGGACTGCGCACTCATGACCAGATGTCGCCCGAATCAGACACAGAGAAAGAGAGAGAGAAAGAAAGGACTTTATAGCAGAATAAACCTGGAAATTTGTCTGTGTGTAGATAAATATTTATGAATCTGAAAGGCTACTGTAATATAGAAAGTTATCCGGAATCAATTTGCAAGTTTCAGACGACACAGAATACATATGGCACAGTGGAGTTATCGTACCTCAGAATGGTGTGACATTAGGTCAGCGAGAGACTATTGTAATCATAACTTGGTAAGTGAAATGGATTGGATTTTGATCTACCGCATGAGCAAGGCAGCAAGCTTTGGCCCGAACACCAAAGCCTTCACAAGGGCCTTGAAAATTATTCTCTTGTTGCTTGTTGGCAGATGAATCAAAGCAAGATTATCCCTTGATGTTGTTGGAAATATTTATCAAAAGAGACAATACGAGGAGTGGCACAAATCATAAATATCAAGAAATATAAAAAGCTAATTCGAAGCACATTTTAAGAGGCCGAACTAGTGTTTTACTTTGGAAACATAAGCGGGGCTCAAGAAACAGATACTTAAACATAAAGATGGAAAATGGACACATAACAACCATATGGAGGCATAAAACATACCACGACAAAGAAAGGTTTTTTTTTTTTTGTAGATTGTTGGAGATTAATACAAAATTGCTGGTGATGAGCTCAATCACAATGAGACTGAGACAAAGCTCATTTCGGAGACAGAAGAGGATTGTACTTTGAGGAAGATCATATAGAGGGTGTTCAGTGGGCCCACTTCTGGGCCCCCAGTAAACCCCTGAGCTGTGGCAGATAGAGGACTGGGATTATTCACTTCTCTCTGTTTTGCGTTTTAACAGTCACCAGTGAATGGGTGGGTTATAAAGAACAACGGGTTCACGCGCACTTGGAGATCAGGGTGATGAGATTCAATGACGCAAGCAAAGCAAGGTGGTGTAACGAAGCTGAGTAAAGGTGGAGGTCTTCACATTACACAGTTATGGCGCCCTCTTGGGAGCGTCCTGCACGAAGCATGGCTAATCCAGAGCAGCCCCCCGGCCTCCTGCTTTACAGTTAACAGGGGAGAAACTAAAAACAAAAAAAGCATCCTCTTCTATAGTGTGTGGAGCAGGCACGAGGCGGCGGCACCCAGCCCACATGCTGCAGTTACGCAGGAAAACGTGCGAATCACAGATCTTATAAGGGTTAGTGTGGTGGGGTGTGGGAGGGGGGCTTTTAGGAGTTGACAGGAACACCTGGTTACTGAGTGCACTGCAAAGTAGAAAAGGTGTGCAGCATCAATTTTTCTCTTATTTCACCTTTTCTGTGTCAGGGAGACCACACAGCTCAGCACAGTGCAAATCAAATTGAGAGTAAAATGGAGCGTGAATTGCCTTTGGGCCCTATACGTAATGGGCCTCAAAAGCCCAAGAACCAAGTCCCAAGTTTCAAGTCAAGCTGCATGTCAAGAATGGTAACTTCCAAATCAAGTCAGAAGTCAAAATCACCAAAACAAACACAACAATGACAAACTTTAACTCACAAGTCATGTTTCAGGGCAAAACCAACAAATCTCTAGTCAGGTTCAAAGTTAAGACCAGCAAGTCTATTATATGTAAGTGTTTATCCACCCTCTTTGACAACGTCTACTGCTCTCTCCTTTTTTATCATCGCTCTCACTTTGCAATTACAGAGAGTAATAGTGTGTTGGCGTGGTAACATGTCATTCATAACATCTACTGTACCCCTGACCATCCATGAGTGAAGAAAAGCCCATTTTGGATAAAGTGCAGAACCACTGCTGTGACGTATCCACAGCACAGCCACACTCAAGAATAATTAAGTCTTGTTGCTGTACATTTAGAACATATTTTATATTCTTTGGTTTTGGGAAAATTTTAAGTCATTTAAAGTCAAGAGGCAGAAGTCCAAGTGATTTTCGTGACATATGGTGAATGTGAAAGGCATGTGCCAAGGACAAAACCATAGCATTTTGGAGCAGATCCGTAAATGAGATTTTAAAAGGTTTACAAAGCAGATTTTTTTCACATTCTCTTAAGAGGGTGTATTGTGACATTAGGAGACTGTGAGTCCTTAACTCAGGCAATTCTAGTTTATGTTTTCTTTATGTTTTGCAACCATGATAACACTATTTGCCTTAATAAACACTATTGCTGTCATATCACCTGAGTTGGACTTCTAGTATGAACTTTGTCATGAAATGTCCATGTATTCTAGGTGTATTTATAAAGAACACGCTTGTTAGTAAGTCAGTGTTATTGCTACAGTTGTTTCCAAAATACTTGAAAAAGTGCATAATCACTAATGCTCCACACACAGCTGTTTCCAGGAGTCCCTTTAAACACAGCTGCTGCAGTTCTGTGTGTGTTTCAAACACTCCGCCCATGTTGTTCCTCCCTTCTCAGTCCCTAAAGCTGTCACCTCAACAACAGGCAGTAAAAGAAGCTTTTGTGCTTTCTTAGTCCACAGAGAAAAACACCAACAGCACAGAGCCAAGTGCATGATGACCATTGGTATAGTTTGTAGCATAAAATTCTGAAAAGGGCATTTGAAAATGTGTTAATAATGGTGGCAAAGTGGCCGGGCCCAGTGTTGAACAGTGAGACTATTGTCTTGGCTCTCCTGGAGCCTGCTGGAGAGATTAAGCACCCAGAGAGGAGATGAGGTACAGAGGAGAGGAGGGAGGGAGTGGGTCGCAGGGTTGATTTGAAGGGCTTGGATGGTGGTTTGGAGTGTGTTTTAGGGGAGGGGGCTCCCTCACTCTTGTTCTCTTCCTCTCTTTATAAATGAGAAGTCGGCGAGGGCAGCTCGAGGCACGCAGTGTGTTGTAGCTCGCTATAGGGCCATGTGGTTTGTATTAGCGAGGACAGGGTGTCTGGCACCAGGATAGAGAGTGGGTGGTGCACAGGGAGTTTAGGTTGTGTGAAGTTGAGAGGTTACAGGACATTTGGATTTCAGATAGAAGAAGATATGAAGTTCCACAATGGGAAAACGGTGTTGTTGTTTTGAGATGAATTACAGAGATGCTCACCAATGTACACATGCACCAACGTATAAACGTACTTGAATAGCTTCAGTAGATTTCAGATGATGCTCCCGATGCTTGTCCAGTCATTCACATACGTATAATTCTAGAGTTTCTGTTTCTTCACAGTCCCTGTACATCATCAGTGCAGTAACACACAGTAGTTGTGCAACAAATCCTGTGTGAGATGAACATCAGTCGCTCCCAAAAACAGACTGAAAATAATTGCTTTGTCGCAGTAGCTGTGTTGCCATCTTAAAGAAATGCGTCAGAAAAAAGTTGCAGAAAAGGTAGAAAGTGATTTTAAAGTTAATGCAAAACCAAGTTAACTTCATCATAAAACAGGAAAAAGACAATCCCAAACATTTTTTTCATAGATGGTCAAGGCAGCTTTTCAGTTTCTTTGTGTCTGAGGTTTCTGGCATTTGGCAAATAAGTTACTGTAATAATTTTTCCCTGTATGAGATCTCTCCTTCTATTACAACCTTATGGAACACATGCTGTGCTGCCACCACCTGACAACCCTAAGCATCTAAGTTTATTTCCTGTACATGAGTTGTTGGAAACTACTTAGCAGTTTTTTAAATGTATTTAATTATTTTGACTTTTAAAAAAATTATCTGACTTTTGCTGAACAATTATCTGGAAACAAGACTACAACAAAGCAAAAGGTTAAATGTGTGGATTTCTCGTGGTTTTCAAATATATCGTACTGCACTTACATACATTATTATGCAATACCCTATCACATCTGCAGACTTCCTAAACGTCATTGTTTCCACTTCGTTCCAGCTTGATAAGATCCTGAATTTGCAGTTAGCCTCGGACTCAGACCAGGACAACGTATCATCTGAACACCCTCAACTGCAGAATAAGGAGAGAACTTACAGACAGCAACTGCAGGTCTACCACGAGGCCCAGCAGAGACAGGCCCAACTGGTCCAGAAGCTGCAGGCTAAGGTAATCCAGAACTGAGGTCACAGTTTTATAGATGGAAAGCAGTCCTCCTCCTGTGACTCGTCCGTGCTGTGTATGTTTGTCTTGTCTATAGGTTCTTCAGTATAAGAAGAGGTGTGGGGACCTAGAAGAGAAGGTGCTGGAGAAGACTTCGGAATCTGAAAAGATGAGATTGTTGGTACGGCACGACTGTTCCATTATCTTCAAGGGCCATTGCTCTTTAGGTATAAATATATATGATTAAGTTCAAAGCTGCCATTAGGTTCCTCTGTCAGCCATTCTCCACCTCACACCCAAACACACAACTGATTAACATACAGTCTGTAACAAATTAGCTCAATCATTAATTAGTGGAGTATAAATAAATGGTTACTTACAGCCAATTAAACCCTCTATCCACCAATAATTATAAAAATGAAGGGAAAAATTCAACTCAGTGGTCTGTTGGATGACTTTAAAAAGATTATCAATCAGTTGATTAATTGTAGCCTTTGGTACGGCTCTGGTTGACTGAGAAAACAGACCTGTGTAGTCAGCTGCGTGATGGCTGGTCTGTGCAGGGACCTTCAGGAGCAGACTGTAATTCATTATCTTTATTCAACATAAGGTTCACATTCTGTAGCGGTTGCATTTGTCACACTTTTTAGGTACCTTTTGTCACGTTAAAATACTTTTTTCAGTAAAGACCTTATTCTTCTAGTTACTGTTCATCAGCTGTTCTCCTGGTGAAATCATGTCTCCATATTTTAGTGTTTTCTGCGTTTATTGGAGGTGATGCAGACTCTAAACAGCAGGATTGTTCTGAAAATCCCCTTCTTCTTGTATCTGCTATTTTTCCTCTATACCACTGGCGCCAAATATGCGGCCCGGGGGCCAAATCCGGCCCACCAAAGGGTCCAGTCTGGCCCTTGAGATGAATTTGTGAAATGCTAAAATTACCCTGAAGATATTACTTAATAATTTTAATTCAGGTTCCACATTCAGACCAATTCAATCGCAGGTGGGTCAGACCTGTAAAATACCACAATGTCATATAAATACTCACAACTCCAAATGTTTTCATATATTTCCAGTAAAAGAAAGTGTAATTTTGCAACAAAAAATGTGAATAGCCTGAACAAATATGAACAACCTGAAATGACTGACGAGAAGTGTACTTTTAACTGCCTGTTACAAGATGTTACCTGCCAGTAAATGATAAATTGAAGCTTTATATTGCTAAAATTACACTTATGTTTTCAGCTTGTTCAACTTTATTCACTTTGCTTTTTACATGTAAACATTTTCATTGTGTAATTTTACTTAATTTCACTTGAAAACAAAGACAAACATTCAGAGTTGGCATTTATATATTACTATGGTATTATTATACTGGTTCGGCCCACTTCAGATTAAATTTACCTGAATGTGGCCCTGCAGTGAAATGAGTTTGACACCCCTGCTCTATACCCTCGTTGATATTTTAAAACACTTCATAATGGGTCCAGGTACACAATGACTTAAGTGAAGAATGGAACAGAATGGACACAGAGTTGTTTTGTCTAATGGCCTTCGTGTGAGTTGGCAGGTTTCAAACTGGGATTTTACAAGTAGATGCAATTATTCGGCTCGTGGCAGTGTGAATATTTGGTCTTAATTGTATTTGGCTGACTGTTATCATGTGTTATTAGTTCAGGTAGATCTGGACACTTATAAACTAAGTCATTCATAGAGTTGCCTAATGACTTCTGGTGAATCATGCCATGGTCATATTCGGAAGTAATTTCAGAGCAAACATAGCACAAGTCAATTTAAAGATGTGTTAGTGTTGTGTTGAAGAGTTTTATTGGCCAGGAGAGTGTTTAATGCTGAACTGCAGATGCTCTAATAAATCTGCTCTTGATGCTGACTTATCCCTGCCCATTCTTTATGATCATGCGTTTAAGCCTAGTAAATAACATTTTAGCACCCAGTAAAATGTGGACTTTGCATGTTGTTTGAAAGATTTGTGCTTTTATTTAAATATATTTAATTCGTCCAAACATTATTTTTGGCCAAATGGTCCCCACTGAGAGTTTGAATTAGCAGATTTCCACCGTAATTATGATGCTTTGTAAATACAAGTCAACTGCTCGCTTACCACTACTACCACACA
Organism: Gymnapogon annona; assembly: GCA_029814585.1. Lineage (NCBI taxonomy): Eukaryota > Metazoa > Chordata > Actinopteri > Kurtiformes > Apogonidae > Gymnapogon > Gymnapogon annona. The sequence goes on along the minus strand of JAPTHA010000019.1, from coordinate 18,752,244 downwards.
GTGAGGTGTTATTGGGATGCCAGTTGTGATGGCGTGTCTGTGTGTGTGTGTGTGTGTGTGTGTGTGTGTGTGTGTGTGTGTGTGTGTGTGTGTGTGTGTGTGTGTGTGTGTTCAGCTGCAGACCCACCTGGATTCAGCCCAGCGTCAGCAAAGAACAGAAGAAGGTCTCAACATGGCAATCCAGAGCAAGTGTGTTCAGCTGGAGGAGGAGCAGAAAAGGTGAATGATGGGCAACATGCAGTGCAGCTATAGACGGGCACCTTGACCTACCAGTCAGGAAAGGTCAACAGTCTCTGTATTTATAAGCAAAAGATATGAGGCTTGCAAAACACCTACAACAGTAGAGAGTCGCTTTTTGGATCCACACTTAGACATATGCCTGTTAAGAACTTTCTCCATGTTCCTTGTTTCTCACTGAGAAATACAAAACAAGCTGAAATATTCCTCGAGAAATATTCCCAACTTTTTCTTGAGCTTTATTGCAGCTTTTTTTCTACTCTGGCAGCAAGGACAAGGCAGAACCTGCCTTTGGCAGATAATCTCAGCATCCAATTTGTCAGAGCAAATTAGTGGGACTAGGTTGGCGTGCTTCTCCAAAGCATTTTAATGATGTTTCGCATTAAGTGTGGGCCAAACTCTACAGCTTAGGCCAGGTTTTAATACCCAGTGATTTATACAGTTTTGGAACTTTATTTGAAATGGCAAAAACTTTGCCAGGACCTGATAAATTTTACTGCCTAGAAATGTCACTTACTGCAGAGTTACGAAGCTTTATCCACTTAATAATGTAAGAAATGTAAGGCTTAAGTCTACAGTCATTTGGTTATTATTTGGGACTGAGCCTCTTTTTCCCTTTCACAGTTTCATTCCACACACATAATGGTGGAATGTAACTATGCAGATGTACTGAAGTTCTGTGCTTAACACTAAATTTGAGACACTTTACTGTAGCAGTTTCATTTTATATAGCTTTATGGATTTAGAGCCAAATAATGTACTTTTGACCCTACCACATGTCATCTCTATTTGACAACATTTGTATCCCTTTCCTTTCCAGTGAAAACTATCTGTATGTAAATGTGATGAATTTTAACGTTTGTGATGAAGTAAAAGATTAACCATCCCTTAATGACTTTGCAAACTAAATACAATTTTGAAAATCCACTTGGATTAGCGGCATTGTCACAAAGCTGATTACCTCTGTGTTTTTCCTGCTCCAAATCTATGATGGCCTCAAACAATAAAATGAATAGTAGATAAGAGTGCTCCATGTTATAAAACACTTCGCATGGAGTAAATCTATAACAGCCATTTCAGTAAAATGGACATCATTGCTGCACCACATGAACCCAGAAACTATTTCTTTTAATAGTAAAACAATGAAAGGCCATTTTATTGCACAGCAACTCCTTTCGCTTCTCATATTAACTGAATTATTTTAATATCTGACTGGCTTTGAATGTGGAATATTTTCTTGAAATGGAGTTCTCCTTCAGTGTGCTATTAGTATTTTTGTGAGTTAAAGGTCTGAATACGTCTTCCACTGCTGCATGCAAACATGAATTTGGCTGCTTCTCAAACAGACAACCAAACATAGAAATGTGGCACGCTTTACTGTAACAGGGTGTGTGTGGGTCGTGAGAACAATATCAAAATTTCTATAAATCACTGTACAAACAGATCTGGTTGGAATTAAATCTAAGTCGACACAGGCTTTATAAAACTGTCACACATGTTCACCCCATAAGTGTGGTTGGCAAGGGTGGATCTACAATAAAGCCCGCAAATGTAAGGATGATATAATGGCAAGTGGAACTTGGGTGGGTAGGGTTTTGTGACATTTGTGTGTGAGGGGTGGAGTGCCAAATGATCTCTCAGTGTCATAAGACTTGTTATTTCCAGGTGTGCCAGCCTCAGCCAAGTCAACTCCATGCTGCGAGAACAACTGGAGCAGGCAGGCACTGTTAACCAGGGCCTCACAGAGAGCTTGCGGAAAGCCCGGGAAGACTTTGAGTTGTGTGATACCCGTTTACGCAGGGAGCAAGAGGTGAGAAAAACCACAAGAATGAAGTGTCTGAGTTTGAAAAGCAACAGGGAATGCTTAAAAGTTATTCCTTTCTACGCAGAGATTGTGCAATTAAACTCCCGTTGAGTTCACATGGGGTAGGAATTCCATTCATAGCCAGTTTCATCAATTCATTCTCATTCCCTGTTCATTTCATTGCTATGATTTTTGAGTTGTTGTTTCCTGTGAAAACATTCCAACTGCTGAGGGGGAGGAAAATTTTGTGCAAACAATCTGGCGTTCGTGCTGTAAATGGACTACATCTGTTGATTCAGGGAAATCCAATTATTTGTGTGTATGCCAGTATGTGTGTCCAGGAGTTCCAGTATTGCATCTGTTTGGGATCATAATAAAATGAGAGGTGCCATCATTTGTTGTAAGCAACCCCTACCACCCACCCTCCAGTCTCTTACCCCCGTCATGTGCTTCTTCTCTCTGTAGACCTGTGCCTCTCGGCTGAGTCGTGAACAGGCTCGTGTCAGAGCACTGTGGCGCCAGGCTGCCTCCCTGCGAAGCACTTTCACGCAGCTAAGGACTTTCACTGACAGGTGAGCGTGGCACACTGCCAGAATCCCTCTGGCGACCCAGCATTTCACAAGAACCCCTACATCTCTTCTGTCTCACGTTTACAAACCCAACCACAATCCATCTCTCTGAGCTGAGGATCAAAGTGGAGGAGGTCAATGGGGTCACCAGTTCCCTTGCTCATTGTTTCCTCACTGGGGGGACACATGACTTAAGGTGTCTGTGCTCACTGTTGAAGTCATCTATCAGGATGTAGCTTTAGCCCTTCAAGACTTGGCTTCAATCATACTAAAACACTGTAAGCAGTGTTGAAGAGTAATTTGCTCATCTTGTAAGCAGCTGTGGTCACGATAGAATCTGTTGTGTAGCTGTGGACACTTAAAAGTCAGCCTTTATTACACATAGGTCTGTGTTATAGAATGATATAAATCATTCTGTGATACTGTGATAGAAAAACATCAGTTCAATATTATACTATATTGTTCATATCCCACAGATGGGATTGAGCTTTCTTTCTTTTTGTATTTTGGGCACAAACCTTCTATATTATATACGATAAATAAGTGATACATATATACATACATATATACACCACATGAACTAAGCCCCATATACTGTAGTTGTACATGTGTGATGGAGGGGGTGGGAGGTTAACATGTGTCTCTCTGCTTACTGTGTAGTTCGTATTGTCAGCGTTTGGTCTTGTCTTGTCTTGTCTCTGTCTTGTCTTGTCTTGTCTTGTCTCACACCACTTGGTTCTGTTTGGTTTTGTCTGGGCTGACGCCTCTGGCCTTGTTAATGTGGGTGGGGGGCATGGCCTGATGGTGAACAAATGTGACTGTTTGTGATGTAATGTTGTAATGTAATGTGTGATGTTGTTGTCTAATGTAAAATAAAAAGACATAAAACATTAAGGTAAATAAGTGAAAATCTGTATGAAATGCAATAAAGATGCACCCAAAACAATTGTTTTCATAGGTTTCACAGTCAAGCAGATTATGTTTAAAATTTGACCATGCAACACCATTTCTTCTAAAAACCTAATCTAACCTAAAATCTAAAAACCTGTAGTCTGAAGAGCTGTCACATTGCTCGGATGATGTCATTTGGAGACCGAGTCTGTTCTGTAAAAAGTACAAGGATGCCATATCGACGGCACTGGTTTTTATTCCTGTGTCTGATGGATTCTGGATTACGACTGGACGTTCAGGCTTTCAGTCACAGTTTAAATAGCATCAAATAATCTATTAAAAGTAGAGTGTAATGACTTAATTGTTTATTGAAGTACAGAATAAAAGGGGGGCCATGTGAGATACTCCGTTACAGTCTCAGAGAGTGTGTGTGTGTAAAGGTGGTGTAAAAGATTCAATTATTTTTATATGTATAAAGATATATTCAAAAGTATTAAAATCTGAAATGTTGCAAAAGTAGCAGTTATTTTAAATATATTCAATACACATGTATCAAATATGTAGTACAATGAAGCAGTTGATCTCATATACACATATAAACATGGGTCAAAAGTAGCCTTTTCACATTTGTTGAATTTACATAGAATGTGCTATATCCATATATGTACTTATACTTTGATATGACACAACCCAATCCGATAGTTTTATGACGACGGGCATGAATGAAAAAGTAATAGTATTGGTGAAAATGGTATGTTATATTTTATCTTTTCAGATTCTTCACATGATGTTTAATAAAACCTTACTCGTGTGATTATTCTCTTCAGAACCCTGTCTGATATGCGTGTGGAGTGTGTGGCTGTGAGTCGAGAGCTGCATGTCGCCTGTACGAATTTAGAGTCCAAAGTGGCAGTGGATAACACTGGCGGAGTGGAGATGTCAACACTGGAGCGGAAGCTGAGGGACAAACTTAAGGAGACCATGCAGCTTCAGGGTCGCTGGGATGCAGAGAAAGTGGAACTTAACTCCAGGTTTCCGAATTTCTTGGTCCATGTCAAACTGGTCAGGATGATGGGATAGAGAAAAAAAAAAAACCTTCAATCACAGTGCATTTCAAAATTCACATTCCTGCTATAAAGGAAAGCCAACTTTAATTCCCTTGAAAGCCAAATTGTAATAGAGACCTTGCTCATTAAATTCCTGCTCATCAAGATTTCTTTCGGTAAAACGCTGCTCATTTGCTGATGTGGAGTAATCAGGTCTTTTCTAACATCTCCTGTGCACTTCAGCCAGAAGATCGTGGGAAAGTTATTGCCTTTGTATTTTAGGTTTTAGTCCGCTTTTGATCTTCACAGAAGTCGCAAGAATTACGTGCAGTGAATATGATAGTGCTGATGTTGTAGTAGACGGGGGAAGCCTGTGTTGTTGAGACTTTGTTCTCTCTCCCTTTCCATGTGTGTTAATGTATCCAGAATCCTGGAGCTGACTGACACAGTGAAGCACCTTCGGAACCAGAACACCGAGAAGGATGCCAGCCTCAACGCCATGCAGATCACTCTGGACAGAATGGTGGGGCCTTGAGAATAGATGTGTGGTTAGAGGGGTTAAATGTGGCTGTAGTCTGGACTTTGGCTTTGATAAACTCCACAACTTCCTTGTCTAGAGAGCTGCAGTCTGGGGAATGTCAAGTGTGCCGTATGTGTGCTTATCTAACCTTATTGGTTTCCTGTTCAGGAGACGAGAAGATCAGAGGATAAAGCAGAGATGGAGGCTCTCCATGCAGAGAACCAAGCCTTCCAGAAGACTTTATCCAATGTTCAGCAGGTTTGAGATTGACGTAGCTACTGGCACGTGTGTAGTCAGTGCGCTTATAATTATTTTTCCGTTTTCTTAATTTTCAGCTTGTTGGCAGCGAAGGTGAGGGCAGCGGCTCTGAAACTGTGTCCTCCTCACCTCTACATAGCCGATCACCTCTGAGAAATCCAACACTAGTAGCCGTGCAGGGTGCTCTTTTTAAGCACCAGAAACAAACACAGGTCAAACACAATTTTTTTTTTCATTAATATTATGGAGAAACATACTCAGTACTTTGCAATGAACTCATCCAGGGGCCTGAAACATCTCATCTATGCACATTGCAGGACCTGCGTGGGTGCCTGGATGCTTCCAGGGAGCAACTGAACACACTGCGTACACGGCTGCAGGAGAAGGACACAGAGAGGAAGGAGCTCGAGCAGAAGATTCAGCAGCTCAGCAAGATGAGTCAGGAGGCCAAAAAAGCTCTAGAGGGAAGTGTCAGGGACAGCAAACGATATCAAAACTCATTGGAACTCATCTCCAGGTAGCAATTCCTGGATACAAACAGCACTTTATTTGAAGTTTTTTAAATTCTTTAGACTTTTACGCTGATCATGGTTTTACTTGAACATTCTGGTTCATCTGGAGAGATTTTGTTTGCTGATCAATTCCCAAGTTATGTCATTTTAATAAACTCTTCTCAATTGTAGAAAAAGTTGCTTGCATGCTTTATAAAATCAAGGTGTGATTTATTAATGCATGTTTTAGTGTTGACAGTATGAAGATAACATACAACATTGAAGGTTCTGTTTGGTTAACGTTCAATAAATGTGCTGTGCTTTCCCAGCCTGAAACTCCTCAAAAGTTGACAAGTCATTTTGGATTGTTAATGAGGTTAAAACATTGAAGAGTGCACAATTCTATTAATTATATAGCAGCTGATGTCAGGAGGTGTTTGTAAAGTTTTGGTTTTAGCCCCAGTAGTTGTAATTTCTATTCACCAATCACATGAAGCGACAGTACATGATCTTCGCTGCTTACATCATCACCAAAGGAGTTTAAATGACTCCCTGAGACCAAAGAAACTAAAAGTATCTGTATACTGACATTGAATGGCTGAATTGGGCAATGCAATACATTTTTTAGATTACATTTGTATTTATTTTTGTGTTGGATATCCTTTTCAGTGAGCAGCCCTTTTTTTAAAATAAATCTATGAAATCCTTGTCCCCCGCAGAGGACAAAAATGCATCACAGGGTCTCAGGTTGGTAATGGTGACTGTGCAATAAGTGACATAACACTGTTGTGTCTCTCAGTGAGAAATGCGGCCTGGAAGCGCTCCTCTCACGGGTGCAGCAGGAGGTGGACTCCCAGCGTGCTCAGCTGGAAGGACTACGGAGCACATCTCTGGAGCTTCAGAGACAACGGGACGTCCTGAGGCAGCAGAGAGAGGACCAGGAAATACAGCTGGCACGACAGCGCACAGAGGCCCAAAGAAGGTACTGCACGAGCATCGAGAATGGCCGTTACACAACACCCATCCTGTCATCCACGATTGTTCTCAAGCTCTGTTTGTTTAGAGTTCAGATCAGTAACACATGTCATTCTCTAGCCAGCAACACAACCAGTTGGCATTTGGATGAAATGTAAATGATTTACATTGCGTTACTGCACACATGCAAAAGGGATACTTGTGTTTTGTTTTTTTTTCTTTTTGAGGGTTTCATTTGCTGAGAAACATTTGATGTACAGGGAGTTGGATCAGGGCATGCGATCCGGCAAAAAAAACAAAAACACAGGACTCCTTCAGGATTCTGGCTTTTGGCAGTAACAGTTCTGTGTCTTTCAAAAGAGAGATAGATTTCTGTTTATATGAGTAAATAATCTGTGAGTGAGTGATGCTGGGAGCAGCAGCATTTGCGATACATATTTATGATTCTTTATTTGCGGTATCAAAATATAACCCGAGAGATTACATAAAAGTAATATGAGTCTGCAGTGTTCTGTCTGGAATTTAGAAGGCATCACTAATTCTCCTTAAGTCCTGTCTTAAAAACAAGTCAAAACATGAGGCCAACACACAACACAAAGGGCTATTGGTGTTTTGAAATGAGTTGGTAAAAGCTGCCTGGAATCTTTCTTTCAAAAGTAAAAAAATTTACTTCACTGTGTACTTCTAAAGTTCACAGTTCACATTGAGACATATCAGAGTGACTCCAGGGTTCAGTTTAGAGTGAATACCACATTAATTGTCGCTTGTACTTACAATAATGATGTTAGAGCAGGGGTCCTCAATACGTCAATTGCGATCTATCAGTCAGTCAGAAAGATATTGTGGGTAAATCGCATGGCATTAATATGTAGGCATCAGCCTATTACTTGAGTGACAATATATCTATTAATAAATATATATTTTGTAATTTTATAGTAAGTAGATCATTTTGAAAGCTGAAAAACACCCCTGTGTTAGAGTATTCAAACTTTTGTTACTCAGTAATGTAATGACACGTTGCTGTAAAGACTTTTTCAGGCATGCAGGTACCTTGTAGATCGCGTGGACTCACCTTCTTTACACGTGACCTTGCATATTCCTAGTGAGCCAATACTAACTGACATGAAACCTTGTAGATCCCAGATTTGTCCATCAAGAGGAGTCACTGCTTCAATACATATGCACATTACACGGGTAATTTTTAAAGCAAACATTGCAGATGCACTGTATTTTTTCACTCATGCAAGAATGGGAACACACAAATCAACTAACACAGAGATGCCCATATATTCCAGAGTGTAGTGGAAGAAGCTGAAGATCTGCGGTGATGATGACATCACAGTGTGTATGGTGCATTGCTATGGGAACCGTAGTACAAAAACCAAGCCGAGTAAAATTCAGAGAATGTTACTTAAATGTATTGGATATGGTAGAATTATATTGTAATGAGTGTCTGTGATGCCTTTTATGTGTTTCAGCGAGAGGTGTCTGGAGGAGCTTGAAGGGAAACACTCTGATCTACGTAGGGAGTTTGTGACAGTGAAGGAGGCTTTAAGTCAGATGACTCTGCAGAAGGATGTGCTGGAGGATGATAAGGCCAGCCTCGCACTGGCTCTAAGCAAGGTAGACTGGTAATTGTGACCCTGGTGAACTGAACTTAGTGGAGGTTTTTTAAAAATTGCTTCATGTATTTCTCAGATCGAGTCCCAACGCACAGCACAGGAATTAGCCATCACCAAGCTGCAGAGTCAAGAGGCTACCCTTAAAGATTCTCTTGCCAAAATGGCTGCTCTAAGTGAAGGCTTGGCCAAGGACAAGGTGGAACTCAATCGTATTCTGCTGCAGGTCAGTGGGTTACGCTTGTAAAGTTGATGGAAGGCAGATTTTACCGGAACAGAAGTGAAATATTGTTGTTTCCCCTCCAGACAGAAGGCGAGAAGGCTGAGTTGGGAGAACGCAGGCGGGAAGCCGAAGTGGAGCGGGCAGCGGCCAGAGAGGAGACGGCGCGGGTGCAGCAGGAGATGATGAATCTACTCGCTGACAAACAAGCGCTGGAGAACTCCCACAGCCACTTACAGGATCTGTGCCAGAAGTTAGAAGCTGAGCTGAGCCTGCTGCAGAAGGAGAACATTCAGACCCTGGAGCAACTCTCACAGGTCAGGGACCCCCGGCCATTTACACACTTCAGCCTCAAATCCTCCCTGCTCCCACCACCTGGGAGAACAACCCTGATGTTATTAATAACTTTCAGCAGCTTTATGGCGCTTGTTGTTAAAATGGAGGACACATCTGCCATGTTTCTTGTCTGTCCAGTGGGATATGGAGAGCATTTCAGGCCCAACTATGTGTTTTATGAGTAACCTGGGACATAACTAGCAAGGGGTTCTCGTGAACAAATGTGAACTGGAAAAGATAAATAGATAGACATATAATATCCAGAGGGGGTTTAGTGAAACACATCATAAATTAACACCTAAAGTATTCCCCCCCCCTTCTTCCCTGACCAGAACCACTTCTTATTTTGTGTCTCAAAGAATGAGAAGAATCTTTTTCTGTTTTATTATCTGTTCTCAACGTGAAACTGGGATATCCATGTTGATCTCAGCTAGAATTTTACAAACCTAAACAGTTGGACAAATTCCTTCCAAACACTTTTAGATAACTTATCTGTAATAATAAATCAGCTGTGTATAAAACAAGCCCTAGGGTGGCCTCTGTTGCACTTTGCTCATGTTTCATTCCCCTTATTGGGCGCCATTCACATCCATAACATTGGTGTAATTCATCCACTTCAATATTGACCCAAGGAGAGGCCGACAGACATTGTGTGCTAATATTTAGTCAGCGTTCATTTTAACTTGGTTCCAATTCACGTTACTGGGATTGTTGTTTTTCAAACAATCTGTTGTCATGAAATACTAGAGGCTGCAGCCCGTTATAGCCTTTACCATTGTGTTATAGTAATGTATTGTACAAGAAATTGGCCTCACAGGTCAAGTAGGATATTCAGATTTAAAGCCACATGGAACATCTAAGCTATGTTGAGGTTAGCGACTTATGAGGTTAAATCTTTATATTTTTCAATGGACTTCTGTAATTTGTTTACCATCAATGTGTACTAATTTTCCTTTGCACTAGAAAGGTGAATTCTTAAATAATTTTCCCATCACACTCATCACGCTGTAAATATTTAGGAGTTGGGTACATTCTGCACACAATTTAGCAAGTTCTCCATAAATTGTGCGTGTGCCAATTTAAATTTTCCTCCTTCATATAGGTTCCATTCATGACGATTTAAAGCGTAGTTGGAAAAAAAATAACATGTAACTCCACTAATCATTTTTGTTTTACGTATGGAGGCCCATTTGTAATAGCTCAGCAGTTCCTATAGGTTGTCATGAATCACCTCAAGTTATGTTTAATTTATGCTTCATGAAAAAATAGGGCGTTGTAGAGTTCAGAATTAGTGCACCTCTGTTTCTGTGCAACATGTAGAAGTTGGGTGGTTTAATACCCAATCCAACATGGACAAATTACCAAACATAACACAAGTCATACTGAGGGAGCTCCTTCTCCTCCCACTGTTTGTTTAGTGTGTGTTTACAATACAGTTCATATCCAGTGTGTATACTGTAGTTCAAATGTACCATATATGGAGCACCCTGGTAACTCTGAGAGCGGGAAAACAGTGTCACACAGTCTGGCTCCATATGCATTTGTGTTTTATGAAATGATGCTTTGGCCATTGGCGTTCATCAAAAGTGATACCTCTGGTATGTTAAATAGGCCACATCCTCATGACACATCTGATGACCATTAAATAATCACGATCTGCCACTGGAATGACAAGAAACTCTAAAAAAATTTTCAAACACAGTTACAGTAATTACTGCATCTCATGCAACATTTGACATGTTTCATATGTGTATCTTTAAGATTTTCCAAAATTGCTTTAAATTATAACAGGTTTTTAGAAGAACACCAAGGATGAATAAAGTTATGTGCTCGTAATTATCCAATAAGCAGAGGTCCATTACAGAAAACACTTGACAGGGTTTTCTGTCCAGAGAACAGAGGGTGTTTCCTTCTTCATATCAAAACATCAGTGGTACCTCATTAAACCCAACACAAAATATGCATGAAGTTAGCATCTATCCCATATGAATTTAATGTTACACTGGCAGACACCCACCTTTCTTGCTTCTCTGTACTATCTCTGTTATCAAATAATGCTGAAATGCCTACGTAATTAAAAAAAATACAATCTTATACATCATCTAGTGTTTATTAAGTCTGCAAGAAATAAAATACAAAGGAATGCAGAAACCTCTGTCAGCATTTACTGAGGAAACACCGTGAAGACTGAGCATTGGAAAGGCTTGGGTGCAGTTATTTTATATTTTGTCACCTTATTACATCTGCACTTATAGGATTTTCTCTTTCAGACTAGGAGAGACTGAAGATTATTGACGAGTAAAGCTTGATTTATTAAGGTTTGTGGTAGTTAGTGTAGAGGAGGGACAGATTTCTCCGCATGTTAATTAACTGGAAACGCCTGAGGAAAATGTTATCAGAGCATATCATTTGCCAAAGCAGGTTATTCTAATTTGCTGAAGGAAATCAAAAAAGCCAACTGCGAAGAGTCATGCATCAAAACCTCTGGCCACCCATTATTTTTTGCTTCTGGATCGTTTCGTTTCTGCCATTTAAGTTTCACACTCTAAATTTTCACCCACGTCGGCCCTGATCTTAGGTCACCGTGAAGAGAAGGAAGAGTTCAAAGCCATATAACGTTCCTTAAAAGCCAGGAGTTTCTCCATTGAGCCAAGCAGGGGTTTAATAAACTTTGACAACCTCATGACCTCCTGTGTCACAAGACTTAATTTCATCCTTCACACTAATAAATCTTGCATGGGATACATGAAATCTTTTGATAAGATTCAAATTTCCCATTGTTTTTCACTGGAGTGTGGAGAACACACCTCATCTGACTGCTGGTTTCTAACAGGCACACATGCATGAAAGCTGTGATTACATAATGTTTGTCAGATTACTAGTAACAAGATATGTCTCTGTTAGTACAATAGGCACACCTCCCGCAGGTGTTAGTGTACATATGTACGGTAAATGCATAGACACTTATACACACACACACACACACAGTGTTTTTTGTCCCTCTCAGCTCAGGTCCTCTTGAACTTGATGGTCCTGCACAGTTTCCTTGCTCTTCCTAGCACTGCGCTTTTCTGGACTGAGATGTCTGAGGTTGTTCCAGGGATCTGTTTTAGCCACTCCTCCGGTATGGGAGTCTCTGCCCCAATGCTCCAATCAGCTCAGGCACTACTGTCACCTTCACTTTCCAGGCCTTCTCCAGCTCCTCTCTGAGCCCTTGGCATTTGCCTTGTTTCTTGTGCTCCATTCTCCGGATGTTTCTATCACTTGGTATTGCCACATCCATTACAAAGACTTTCCTCTGTCCTTTATCCACCACCACAGTATCTGGTTGGTTCGCCATTAACATCCCATCAGTCTATATTTATATTGGGGTGTTTCTCACTTTGACCATGGGGTTTCAGCCATTACGCTGCACAGATGTTTCTGTACACTATGCTAACCACTTGGCTGTGGCGTTCCATGTATCCTTTCCGTGCTAGCATCTTAAACCCTGCAGTTATGTGCTGGATTGTCTCAGGTGCCTCTTTGCACAGCCTACACCTATGGTATATCTGCTGGGATATACCTGGGCCTCTATTGCTGTGGTGCTGAGGCCCTACTCCTGTGCAGCCATGATGGTAGGTCAACCCTCTCTAGCCATTGGTAGGACTTCTTGAGATCAGCCAAGCCCGTTATGTTCCAGTGGTACACCCTGTACAGGGGCTTGTCTTTCCATGATGGCACCTTCTCCAGCATCTCCTCAACTGCTCGCCATTGTCTGAGACATTCACTGAGCATGTCATCCGTTTGTCCTTGATGTACTCATGGAGTTTGGATGTTTCATCCTGGATAGTGGCTCTCATGCTCACTAGTCCTTGGCCTCCTTCCTTACAGCTTGTATACAGTCTCAGGGTGCTAGATTTGGAATGGAACCCACCATGCATGGTGAGGAGCTTTTGCATCTTAACATCTGTGGTCTATATCTCTGCCTTTGACCACCTTATTATTCCCACAGATTATCGGATCACTGGCAGGGTGTAGTTGTTTATTGCCGGGGCCTTGTTCTTCTCTTCCATCCTCAGAGTGTACTATTGTTCCTCCTGGGAGTGAGACCACTTCTTGCCTTGCCTCTCTGAGTCACCATCGGACTACATTTCTCAAGCCCAGATGACATCCTGATGTTGTTGCTGTACATCCTGGTGGTGTGTATCAGAGAGTCTATGTCCCGTTCGCTCTAACTCTACCGCTTGATGTCATCCACGTAGAGGAGCTGACTGATCATTTCTCCATTATTGAGATGACATCCATAGCCAGTCTTTCTGATTATTTGGCTTAGGGGACTCAGACCCCAGTAGGGCCCCAGCAGTATGGGAAGAGCATCACCTTGGTATATGCCACATTTGATGTGCAAGTGGCTTACCATTGTCCTCAACGATGGTTTTCCACAACCTCATCAAGTTTGCAGTGAAGGCTCTTAGGATCCTGCCGATGTTGTATACAGCTCCAATCATTCAGTGCCACATATGTGTTCCATCGAGTCATGGATTTTCTTGTAATCAATCCAGACTGTGCACAGGTTGGTATTTTGGGACCTGCAGTCTTGGGCAACTGTTCTGTCGTGTCTGTCTTGGCTCAGCTGGTATCTCTACCAATGCCCTTCTGTGCTTTGGTCATGTATTGATCCATGTGCTTATCTTAGCTGCAATGACGCCTGACATGAGCTTCCCTGGATCATGTGTCTGGTGCTGTCCAGTTTATCATGTCTGAAACTTTCTTGGAAGACTGCCACTGCGATGGTAACTGCATTCTGTTCAGGGAGGGAGATGGTTTTCAGAGAACTCAGACCAGCTGTTGTGCACTGTTGTTATGTGCTGCATAGAGTCTGCTGTTATGACATTTGCAGGTTGATTTGCAAACAGCATGTTTATACATCTTGTCTTTCTCTATAATGCTGTATAATGCTCAGGTGCTTCTTTGCACAACCTACACCTTGGGTCCTGTCTGGCGTGGTATGTCTGGGCCTCTATCGCTCTGGAGCCTTTGTTTGGCTTCAGGTGTGATTATCTGGCTGTACCTCTTGGGTCTCTGTCTTTTCATCGCACCTCTCTGGGTCTGTGTCAATCCACTGATTTTTCTCCCAACTGCCTAGATGTTAGCTTAGCTCTAGCTACATGGCTCCCATGGTTGCTCCAGCAACAAGTTGTTTCACTGTCAACCGTGATTGTGGGTATTGATGTACCTACATTCTCTTCATGTAACCTCTCTGACTAGGGTTACTTGAGTAGTAGCATTCCAACAGTTCTGGCACCTCACACATCTCCATCTTGTTCCAGTAGCCCATTTCTCAGCTGAAG
>JAPTHA010000019.1:18714569-18737845 GCA_029814585.1 Gymnapogon annona | reverse complement strand
ATATACACACACGCACACACACACACACATAAGACCACAGATCAACAGGGTATTTCCTCAGTGTGACCTCCCAGTATTTTAAACTGATTAGTAATTCTGGCCCTTGGTTATTATTTTTTATTAATTTCTTTTGTGTGTTATATAATGTTTTTCTGCATTTTCAAGCCTTTATTGGATACAGAACAATAGAAAGGACACAGGAAACAAAGTAGACAGGAGGGAATGACAACGAAGACTAACCAGACATTTATGGTTGACATCCATAACCATTTGACCACCGGGACACTTCCTTTTTTTTATTAATTTACTTGATTGTATTTTTGTTTGTGTGTGTCCGTCTCCAGGTCAACAGGCAGATGCAGAATGTGTCAGAGGAGCTGTGTGCGTGCAGGAAGGAGCTGGAGATTCAGACCACAGCCCTAAAGAGATCGACCAATGACAGGGAGGAGCTGGCCAAGGATAAAGCTGCTCTTGATGTCAACCTAAACTCTGCTGAGCGAAAGGCCTGTGGTCTCGCACAGGAGCTGGTTGCACTTAGGTCTGTGTGTTTTTCTGCAGTTCATTGTGTGGTCTGACCATTATTTACAATGTTTAGGATGAGACCTAGATTAAAGTCATATACATTATCAGTTTGTTTCCATTCTGTTGCATTCTGCACAAAATGCAATGAACTGCCTTTATCTGTTTGTAGCCACTGAGTCATCTTATGTTTATGGTTAAAGCTGTGTGTATGTATGTGTTTGATTTAAGCTGACATGCGTTGTTGTACTGTAAGGTTTTTTTGAGTTTTAAAGCACAGCAAGTCTTATGTAACAAGAGTCTTCAAGTAACATGGTTTTATTTGGAAACTATGCCTACGATGGATCATTGGATTTTATGACCTTATATACCTAGTGGTTCAAAGTGGTTCTTTTTTTAGAGCTATAACTGTTTGACCGCTGTGTTCCAGAGCAAAGAAAGAGTCCCTGGAGGCTTCTCTGTTTGAGAGCCAGGAGCTTGCTTCATCTCTTGAGGCTGAGTGCAACAGAATCAATGGGGAAAAGCGTAGTTTGCTTCTGGCTAACGAGGCCTTGACGCGTGAGTAGCCCCCTCCCTCAGAGACCCTGTGTCCTCTGTGCCAAGACCCCTGGCCCTGAAGCCTTTCCAACAACTCACTAGAGATCCATATTTAAGCTGTGAGCTCTGCAACAGCTGTGCTGCGGGATCATCAGAGCTGCTTTTTTAGCTGACCAGGGTCCCACATTTCCAAACAAACACACATGGATCAGATAAGTGGTGTTAAGATAGCATGTTCCACGTGAAGTCAAGGCTAAGCATCCCTTATAAATAAAATTATAAGCACATTTTGTGTGTTGACTGTCCCCCTTGACCAGGAATTCTGTGTGATTTTGACTTGGCTGTGTTTTCATTTTTCAGGTGATATTGCTCAGATGTGTGTGGATGCCAAACGTCATTTTGCACAAGCTACACAGGACCGTAGTAACCTGGAGGAGAAGCTGATCCAGGTGGAGAGAAATGCTGAATTGCTCCTGAAGCATAAAGAGCAAAGCCACAGGGAGCAGCTAGAAGCTGAACGCAAAGAAAAGGTAAGATATGACTTGATAGACATGTTAAGTCTGTTTCTGAGAAACATCAGTTAGATCATTACAGTTGTTGATGGTTGACAGGAGCATCAGTGTGCGGAGCTGATGGTTCAGCGGGAGCAGGCCGAGGAACAGCTGCATAGACAGTATGAGGAGCTGCGTGTGCACAACCAGAAAGAACTGCAGCAGGTGCAGGAGGAGTTGGCCAGACTGCAGCAGCACTGCAACCAAAGCCTCCTGCAGGCGGAAAGTCAAAAGCAGCATGTGTGTGCGATTTGTCATTTTGGATTATATTTATGAGCCTCCTTTAATACGTGATTATATGAGATAAGCTGTTGTTTCACTTTCCAGTTTGTGTATACTATGTCTGTAATTTACCGTGCTCAGGAAAGGATTTTCACATTTCCAGGAACTCCACTCTCAAAGCGTAATAATATTAGTCAAGGAACAGTTGTAAATTGTTTGGCTGAAACTGCTTTGTAAAGAAACATTGACTTCACAATGTACCCAGCTAAGTTGAAATGAACTGCTGTCTTATTCATCAGTTCTGTAACATTTGAGTTAAATCTCAAGGCGCTAAACAGTTCAGATAAATATATACAAATTATTCCCCTTATGATCGCAATGTTGTAGTTCTTTGCACTGAAAAATAGTTTGACTACTACTTGAATCCATTGCAATTACAGTATGAATAAGTGTGAATGGAATTGTAACTCCCAGCATCATTTCGTACATATACACGGTCTTAAGGCTCAAACTACTGTTGACCTCACTGTGTTCTGCTCAGGCTTTGTCTCAGATGGAGGCAGAGAAGGCTGCCATCACAGAGAAGATGGTGATCCTCCAGCAGGACCTGGCTACAGCAGGCATGGAGCTGGAACACACAAAGAGGGAGGCACATAGCAAACAAGAGCAGGACAAGGTAAAAATATGACGGAGGTTCCATTGGCTGTGGTCGTTTTCCTTCCTCTGTACGATACAAACCACAAGTGATACTGAACAATGAACATGTTTCTTCCAGAATGCAATGGATGTCCTTCGATCTGAGTTACGAGACTTCCAAACACAATTTGAGGAATCACTGAACTCCCATGAGAACTCCAAGAAGACTCTAACTGAGCAGAATAGAGAGTTGAATCAACAGAGAGAATGTGCACAACAGGAGGTGAGAACATTTAAAAGCCTCAGCAGTTTTAACAAATACAACAAGTCTGTCTCTTCAGTGGCCCCCGTATATAGACATTAGAGTGCGGAACTGGACCCAGAAATATCAGGAAAGAAATCATAAAATGTGTAGGTTCAATGTCACCGAACAGATGACAGTGGGGGATTGTACAATCATGGAAATGGATAGGAAATTACAGGCTTGTTTGCCTTGGCATAGGATGGGAGGCCTTGGATATGTTTCTAGTGAGAGGGGGAGTTTGTACCAATTAGTACCAGTGTGGGGGAGAACCATTTACTAAAGGCCTCTGTTGACATTGGCCGATGCCACAGAGCTTTACAAGCATCATGGTGCCTTCAGGTGCAGAATCCAGAGGGCTGCAATATACAAGAAGAGGTGGTGTCCACTTCTAAAACTCATGCTCATGCATTCTTTCTTCCTCTGTCAAGTTCCCCTAAATAAATTTTAGCTCCACTGACCCTAATACAAACAAAGCAGTGCAATTAGAGACTATAATTTTGGCCCAGTGACACACATCTCTGAGCCAAATGAAAGCAGTAAATCTCATCTCTTGGGGTTGCTCGAGGTCACAATTGCAGGCCCAGGGTCGCTGGGCGTTTTAGTAAAACAACAACCTCACAGTCACCTCATTAGATGTAACTACAGAGTTGTACGGGCCTCACCGAGCCTTGATTTAAATGCCTGGAAATCCCTGGAAAATGGGATTGTTTATCTCTGTGGGACTTTTTGGTTTAAAAAAAACAAAAAACGGCAAGAATGAGGATCATCCTGTCTTCGCTCTGTCTCTTTAGTCTTGTCAGAGTGTAGTGAATGAGGTTGTGTGGAGCCAGAGCAGCAAGAGTTTTGAGGTTTGGACAGCCCTCGCTGCTGTAGATCAAGTCATGCTTCTGTGACACTGTCGTATTTGGCTGCCAAGCCCTACTCATTTCGTTGTTTAATTATTTTTACTAATCCCGTCTCAGGATTTCACATGTCAGAAAGTGACAACGCAGGAGTGCGAATGTGTGAAAGACAGCTAAAGAGCATGAAAGAGTAAGAAAGCGACTGGAAAGAAAGAGAACAAGAGGGGAGGATACGGTCCCTGGTACCAAAATATGAAATCAAAGTTTGAGTTAACCCCTTATGTAAATAAGCCAGTGGGAGAGTGTTTATTTTCTCCCTCGCAGCAGCGAGAGGCTGGCTCCACTGGGACTCCAGGTCCCCCTGTCTCATCCACATAACACAACACTGCTGCCCTCATATTCTCTGCCCTTCTGCTCTACTCCCCCACCCCAAAAAAATCAGATAAAACAAAGTATAATTGGCTGGATCAGCACTGGCTTGTTTTTTCTCACATTAAAGTTTATGAGAAAAAACCATCTTGTGTGGCCTCTGAACATAACACTCCTCCTCCTCATCTTGCTCCTCATCCTCCCTTTTCCCCCTCCTCCCCTCCTTCCCCTGCAGAGGGGTGGGGGGGCTGCTGTTTATCATGTTGCACTCTGTGGATTCTTTACACTTCAAGCAGCAGCAAGGAGATGGGGAAAGACAGCACCTGGCTATAGGCCCAACTGGCTCTTATCCATGCCCAGATAAGCTCTGTCCTCCCTCTTTCTCCCATTAAACACAACACATTACATTAAAACAGAATATAGGTCATACAGTATTATGAGATTACACGCGCAGCACTTTTGAGGAGAAAAGGCTGAGGTTTGGCTTTTTCGCAGTAAAGCTCAAGTGCACTATCTGATCCAAAGTCACTCACCAAGATTTTATCAAATTTTTGCTGTTCAGTTATAACAATATAAATGGATTTAAACAAATGATTGAGATAAATCTGGAGTTGGTTATGCATAAGACGAGACAAGTTATTATTGCTTTATTGACAGTAAAATGTGTTTTTATCTGTTTTTCATTCAACAAACTTAAAACTCAAGAACATTTTAATATATGGTGTAAGTGATAAATGTATCATGCACAAAGGTAACAATAAAAGAGTGTGAAGCGAAGACAAAAAAAGCATTTGCTTTAGTGTTTATTTTGGTTAGTTTACAGATCACAAAATTTCTTTCACATTTTTATTCTTAAAAACCAAAAAAAACTAGAATGAACAAAATAATCAGTACATTAAAGGCTTTTATAAGGGTTTATTTTGTGTGTGTTTTGCAGCCACCTCAGAAGAGGGTGCGGTAATGGGATTTTAAATTGTTACTGTGAAAATTCGACAATGAATGTTCAAAAAAGAAATAAAATTATATCTAAGCAGACCTGTCATGGTTTCATATTCTCTGATCTGTACATTAAGGTAGATGATCTTCGCCGTCAGCTCCAAGATGCAGAAGCTGGATTAATTAAAATCCGACAGGAGTTGATTGAGGCTCAGAGGGAGCTTCAGGAATGTGCACAGGAGCGAGACACGCAACGTAAAGAAGCTCTGGACGTCAGGAGACTCTTGGGTGATGAGACTAGAGAGAAGGAGGCCATACAAGTCACAAATGAAGAACTAAGAACCTACATCAAGCGAGCAGAGAGTGACAATAGCAGGTAGAGTTACTACAGAGGGTTGTGAAAGCCGTGTGATTCCAGTGGGTGTCAGTTGGAATGCAATTTTCTGTTACTTTAACATGATGTTGTGTAGCTTGAGGCGAGCTGTGGAAGAGAAGGAGCAGAAAGTATCGGTCTTAGAAGAATGCAGCAACTCCATGAACCAAGAGGCCAACAGTCTACGCTGTAGCATGAGAGAGCTGGAGAAAAGTCGCCTGCAGGCCCGACGGGAACTGCAGGAGCTGCGCAGACAGGTGGGAGACGACTGGTGTCAATGTGATTTATTTTAAACAACGGATTACATTTAAGTAGAATGCATTCGTTAAAACGTGCAGGTGAAGGTGCTCGACGGAGAGAACAGACGACAGAAACAGGAGCTGCGAGAGCTGCAGGCGCGAGTGTGTCAAGAGGAGCAGAAGGAGGAGGAGGCACGGCGCGAGGCTTTCACTCTGAAGCAGAAAGTCCTGGAGTGTGAGGCTGGCAGAGAGGCAGCACTGAACGAGGTACAAGTCCTCCGGGAAAGAGTCTATTAACATCGCGAATGCAAACATTCC
The DNA here is from genome assembly GCA_029814585.1 of Gymnapogon annona. Lineage (NCBI taxonomy): Eukaryota > Metazoa > Chordata > Actinopteri > Kurtiformes > Apogonidae > Gymnapogon > Gymnapogon annona. Next base: position 18,731,999 of record JAPTHA010000019.1, on the reverse strand, counting down.
ACCTCCGCATACATAGTTTAGAATACCTGCCATACCTCGCACAATGCAGAGCACATAAACCATAACATACTGCACATTCCACTGTATCAGGGACAGCAGGCCTCTTTCTAAACCACTTCCACATTATCTTTTAATCATTCTTTTAATACTGGACTGAATGTCCAGCAGACTGACCAAATGATAACTTGATTTGGATTAACAGTGAATCTAAACAATTATATTCACTATACAGTTTAATAATGTGTTTTGTAAGCCTTTCTTTTGGAGTTCCAAAATTCTCATGGCCTCAGCAATGAGACTGTCCTTGAATTGTCAAGAAAATGTATGGCTTCATTTTGTTTTCTGGTTTGTAAACCACCAAATGGATTACACATTATTATGATAAATTTGAAGCCTGGTCACTGTATCTTGTTGTCATGTTCAATCCTGCAAATATCGTCTCACCATCCTTTAAAATTAAACCATTCAAATGTTGTAAAGGTCAAACACGTTTGTATCTCTTAAACCCCTTCCAGACAGTTTAGAATGCACCGTATAAATAAACTCTATTCTTGCACAATGGACCCGAGAATCTTATCACTGTATTATACATTAAACTACACATAGTGTATCATCATTCACCGATGCAGTTCAGTGTTGGACAGTAAATAACCTCACATAGTCTCTGCAGGAGTGTCACAGCTTGTTTATTTCGACAATAATGTTTAGTCTTCGACTATTTTAAAAAAGTAATTATAAAAAAATGAATTTAATTGAACGAAAAGTGGTTTTATGAAGTGTGCTCGCTTAGCCCAATAAAAGCAAATTTTCACATTTCTCTGGCCCATATTTATACAAGAACAAAACCGTACAGGATATGCAGCTAAACATATACTCAGAAAACACAAAATCTTAAACAGAGCATATAAATATCTATATGTTTTACATCAATTGTACTTTTGATAACTGTATCTTGATTTTTTTCAAGAAAATGATGAGCCTTGGATGTTCATGTTATGTGGGAAAAAGAAAGAAGGATAACCTGAGTAGTAGAGGAAAGGAATGACTGTCTTTTGTTCATGCAGGTTGCAGGTCTGCAGCGTCGAGTGACGGAGCTTGAATCAGCAGAGTATCAGAACCAAAAGCGTCTGCAGGAAAAAGATTGTCATCACCAGCACAGTGAGCAGAGACACAGAGAGGCCACGGAGCAGCTGGAGGGAGCACTAGAGGAGGCTAACGTCAAGATCAGAGAGCTCACTGTGCAGGCTGACCTGGCTGAAAACAAGATCCAGGGTCTGGAAAAGCAGCTGGACGTGGGTGATTCCAAATGCAGGGACCTGGAGATCAAACTGGGGGGGTTGTACTCAGCTCTGCGCCACACAGTTTTCAACAATCGCTCGGCTGGTTCTCACAGACGCTCTCCCTCTTCCTGGAGAAACCACTCGCACATTAAAGGTATAACCAGGGCCCTTGAATGAATATGATGATGAAGCGTTTGTCTTTTATACACAGATACATTCATAGGTGTGTTCTCTGTGTAGGAGCCGACAGTGGAACAGACGGACCTCGTGGTGAAGATGAAGAGTTGGATTTGGATTCAGTGCAAACAGCCCTCAGAGACATTCAGCTGGGATTCAGGGAAGCACAAAAAGACAGGGTATATTCAGTCTCGTCAAACTGTTCAATAAACTCAGGGTTTTTTCACACAACCTGGTTTTGGTTTAGTTTCTCTGTGTGTTTTTATGGGCACACTAAATAACTTAATATGCGTTTCATCTGTCACCTAGGTTGGATGTATCTCACTGCACTTGGCACTGATTTGTAGATGCCATATGTCTGATGTCGCTAAGTTGTAAATATTACTAAAAACATTAATGCAATGCCAGTTAGATTTTTATTAATACTGTCATTATGGTATAACTATAGAAACAAATAACTTCACCCTTCCTTTATTTCATACGTAACATATTTATAACATTTTGGTATATAACAATTTTACTAGAATTGACTTTCTATGATGCAGCCAGACAGTATTAAACTTCAAACCTCATCTCTTTCTCTCCCCAGTTTTTACTTATGTTTGAAGATGTATAATAGCCTACTTTACCTACTTTTTGCAATTGATCTGAGAGATTTCTTTCACACACAAAAAAAATGTATTCCATTTCAGCACTTTGATCTGGGGATATTTTACACCAGGATTCTCTCTTTAATTAAACAGTCATTAGTCAATGTAATTAGTTATTTCCATTTACAATTTAATTTCCTTTGTATTTCAGGATGAAGCCCGGGCTCAGATAATCACTCTAAGCCATCAAGTGACAGAGTTCCAAGGCAGTCATAAGTCATCAGCCACTCAAGTGTCACAACTGCAAAAGTCCTTGAAGCAATCTGAGGATGGTAAGAGTGTGATGATATTATTAGCGTACAGTTAAGAACAGATAGTCGTACTGTACAGCGATACAGCTTATTGTCTTGTAATGTTTTTCCAGGGAAACGAGAGATGACAGAACGCTTGCACAAGGCGCACACTTCTTTGTCCCTTCAGGAGGAAGTAGTACATCGAACAGAGCGGGAAAAGAAAAGCCTGGAAGGAGAAGTGGCTCAACTCAGAATAGCTCTGCAATCAACTGAGGCTGAATCCAGAGCACTACAAGTATATCAAAAACGATAAACATTCCGTTAAAATTAATAGAGGATATATCGCGTCTTAACTTACAACTGGCTTCAATCATACATACTGTCTATTTTGTACAAGAATTAAATTGTTGTACCTCTGTTGTTCTACTTCTTGTATTCTGCTGCTGTAATCTGTAATTTCCCCGAGTGGGACAAGAAAGACATCTAATCTAATCTTAATTCTGTACAAATTTCTTCGCAGGACAAGCTGGAGTTCCTCAAGAGTTCAGAATCTCGTGCAAATGCAGAACAGCGTAAACTAAAGGAGTCTCTGGAGGCTGCGGAGAACAGGGCAAGCCGTCTGGAGCTCTCACATCGCACCCTGGAGGGTGAGTTACAGCGATCCCAGCTCAAGGCGGCAGAACTGGACGCAGAGTCAGGGGCACTGCAAGAGAGACTGACGGAGCTGAGGAGGAGACTGGGGGAGAGCGAAGACCAGTGTGCAGCTCTGAGGGTCAATGAGGAGAAACTGGCTACATTATTGGCTCGAGCTGAACAACATGAGAGTCAGCTGAGAGAGCAGGTCCATAAAGTGTCCAACAGTCTCAGTGACAGTCGCAGCGGCAGCGGAGCCCTGCAGGAGCAGATAGCACAGCTGCAGAGGGCTCTCACTACCAGTGAGCACGAGAGGAAGATGCTGCAGGTACAAGGATTCACACACCATACAAGATTATTTAACAGAATAATAAATACTGGAGGCAGAAAGTTGAAGAGATTTTGAAGAAAAAGTTGTTGTTTTTTTCATCAACCAACTATACACACGGAGAACGTGAACAAAACAAAACAAGCTAAGAGACTACTCCTGAACATAGTCATCTGTACAGGGAACTTTATTACAATTGCATCTTCAGAACTTCTTGGAGAGACTTATTGCATATATTAGCTGTTTGAGAAACAATAAGTTTCCTGGGTAAATTTCAAATTAGAGATACTGTTTGTTTTAATATGCAAGCTTCTCTTCTCTCTAATATGTAAGAATATTTACTAGGAACCTCCATATGAGACAAACATCTACAGTTTCATCGCTGTGCTTTGATTCAGTTTAGCCTTGAAATCTTCTCTGCTCCAGGCTGAGCATTTTATTTACATTTGCTGCCGAGATTTTTCCTTAAGGCCCTTTAACGTAGAGCAATAAAAAAGCTTGGGCAAGCTCATTAATTCTCTTCTCAGGAGAGCTTTGGGGCTGCACATTTAAAGGTCCTGTACAAACAAAAACATGACATGCCCAGTATAAATCTCTCATTTTGCTCAAAAGCTGTCGGCTCATTGCAGTAAAAAGTGAGAGAAAAATACTCTCATCTTTGAACAGTATGTCAAGAACTATAAAAGAGACAGAACAGGAAGGAAGGTGAGACATACAGAGTCAGCCAAAGTGCAAACCACGTTGAAAGCAAGTGAATGAATGTGTCCTACAGGAACGCCTGGATAAAACACGAGATGCCCTCTCTGAGAGTAAGAGGCTGAACCACGGTCTAACAGAGAGAACCCAGAACCTTCAGAGAGCCCAAGAGGATTCCCAACTTAAGTCTTCTGAACTGGAGAAACAGAACAGAACACTGAAGGAGGCAAGTCACAACTGGTGGAGGATGTAAATAAATGTACACGCTCTATGTTGCAGTTTCATTCTTAACGTGTAGGTGATGGACTGTGTTGGACAGAGTCTGAAGCAGCTGCAGGAGGTGGGGGTGCAGGCTCAGGGGCTCTCCCAGCAGCTCCACAGAGACAAAGACGATCTCCAAGACAAGGTCCTGGCTCTCCAAGGCTCTCTGAAAAAACTGCAGAGCGAGAGGGCGGAGACGGAGAGGACGCTCGCACGCCTCGGCAAAGACAAGTCCACTCTGAGGAAGACGCTGGAGAAGGTGAGCTCTCCTGTCACATCTCGGAGACAGAGAGTGGATTCAGCCTCGTGGTTGCACTCGTGTTGTGCACAGTTTCAATCAGAGCGCAATGCAACATGCAAACTCATAGCAAATAAAACCAAAATATTTTATTTCCCTTCTTATTTGCCCTTTATACCTGATTTTATATTGCTTTTAGCCAGGAGAACACTATCTCGGCCCTGTGGTACTTACACTAAGAAATTACATAATAAGGAACCTTGAAACCTTGATCTTCTAAACTGTTTTCCTACTGCAAGCTCTCCTTTCAAAGACGTATTAATACGTCTTGGTAAAATGCATTATACCACTGACATCTTATAAAGTCTATACATCGTTGTCCTTTTTTAGAAGAACCCTAATAGAGGCCTGTCTCAGTGTAAATGGAAGTGTGATCAGTGTAAATGGCCTTATTTACATTTTGGGATCATTGTAAATGGCCTTATTTTTTTGCATTTTACTGCCTTACAAAAGACAGTACAGTAAGAGGTGCTTCTCATGACTCCAAAATAGAATTTAACATGTAAAATTAGGGAGATAATTTCCAATTTACCAAAATGATTTTTTACAAGTAGAGTAATTTGGTCTTAACACATATTATTCTTTTTATTTCTGTTTGACATATCAATAATCACCTTTGATCAGGTGCGATAATTACATTCTGTGTCCTAGTCACACTTTACCATGAATACATCACATTGTCACCATCATTGCATGAGGAGAGGCGTGTATAATTATAAACAGCTTATAATGGGAGATAGATTCATAATGTTCCCATTTAGTTCCAGTGTTAAGTAGTGATTTGTGTTTTGGACAACAAATGGGCTTTGGTCAGATGTCCTGAAACGTTCTGGTGCTTAATATGAGTTCAATGATTGAAGTACTATATTAGGTCGCCAAACCTCAAAAAGGCTTAAGTGTAATAAAAGCATCTTAGCATTAATTCTAAAACTGCTGGAAGCCCTTATAAGTAACCAAGCCAGGACTGAAGTAATATGTGTTCTGTGTAGTCAGAAGACTTACTGCCACATTCTGGACCAAGTGTGAACGTGCAATAGCTGAAGCATTAAGACACAAAAATGGGCATTTTCATTGCATAAATCAACACAGCAGGAGTTCATTTGGACATGTAGGCTGTTTTGTCACATGCGGATGAAGCAATCCCGAAGTGAAGGAAAACATGTAGGTGGACTGTGAGAACCCAGAGCCTCTGCTCTTGGCTTCTGCTACACGCATTACAGGAAGGCACATGAGTGCAGAACAATCATGGTAAAGTCGTTCACATTATGTCACCCTCGTGTTGTTGTCAGGTGGAGATGGAAAGGTTAAGGAAGGAGGAGGAGGTGGCGGCGGCAGCCAGAGAGAAGGAGCAGCTGGGGGAGACAATACGCTGCTTGGAACAGGAGTTAGCTGAGAAGAACCTAGACTTACAGACTCTGCAGGTGAGAGGTCAAGCGGAGGAAAGTAACTCAACACATTTACTCAATTACCAAACTTAACGACAGATGTTGGACTGTAGCTCATTTCAGCTTTATACCGTTTCATAATTGTACTCAACTGCATCACAGGAAAATATTATACAGTACTTTTAACTCCATTACATGTATATATTTATATTTATTTTACATTTTATATATACACATACTGTTTTTATTCTCTGTTGTATTACTAGTTTGTTTTTATTCTGTGTTTATTGTGTTATACGGTGTGTTCTGGTGCTGGAAAGATAATTTCCCAGAGGAACCTTCCCGAGGGATTAATAAAGTTCTATCTAATCTAATCTTTAATGTTAACATCTTTACTCACAAGTTATGTCAAAGATTTTACAATACATGCTGTAACAAACTTCAAATACAAGACATCGGTGAAGATGCACTGGTTTCCAACAACTGTATAATATTCCCTTTGAGGTTTCCTAGTAGACTTAGGCTAGACTTAGATTTAGACTTCCTTTATTGTCATTGTGCAGACACGCACAGTGGATCTGACAACAAAATGTCATTGTTTGGCAACTGACAACGCAGCTTAAATACAAAAAAAATACAAAAGTGCAAAAGCACCATCCAATATGTCACAGAAAATCTACCACTTCCACTGCTGGGTTTAACCAGGTGTATCATATTGTATTAATTTGTTCAAATGAATAATACGTAAGTAAAATATTCCATGATATGACATTTTTAACCTCAGCATGTAATGGATCATGCTTTAATTCCTCAATAACATTCAATATCAATCCATTTGGCAAGATGTGATTTTCGCTAAACAGGAAGGGGATAGAAAAACTATTCATAAAAGTAATTTTGCTGATGAAATGACCTCAAGAGTGTGTTATTGACCACCTCAACGTAGTGTATATATATATAACTTCAAAATTACACACAATGGAAAATAATCATGTAAAGTATTTAAGTACCTCATGTTTGTACAGTGCAATACTGAAGTAAAAGTACTTACATTCCTCCACGTGCAACTGAACAATGAATGAATAAAATATTTAGTCCTACAAATATAATACATGTAAAAGATATTTCTCCATATTGTACATTTCCACCTAACATTTGTAAAAGTGTTTTCAGATCCATTAAGCTGAGGTTCTTGTTTACAAGCCTTTTTGGATCTGCACTGACAAGGGAATTTCCTAGTGTTGGATTGTAATATAATGTGAAAGAACTTGCATATTATTGTTAATAGATCAAAAAATCTTGCCTGTCACTCATGCAGCTGCTTGACTTACACAAAAAGCTTAGGTGAGAAACTCTGTGAACCCGGGTTCATGACCTCAGTCACCCCAGCCCCAGTCTCCTCCGCTACCAATCATAACAACAGGACAAGAGTGGAGTCTCCGGGGTAAAGCAAGAGTTCAGCCTGTCCTGAAAAAGTCCTAAAAAAACAATAAGCTGTATTTTGAAGCCTTTAAAAGCCTTATTTGTGATTTTGACAGGTTGATTGGATTATGAAGTGCACATTGTATGAACTCTTTTTTTTTTATTCACTTTCACTTTATTTCTCTTTTTATGAAAAAAATCATATTGATCACACATAACAACACTACAAAAAGAAACCGACATGGAACCAATAATCTCTAATGCAAACTGTTGAGCTCTGTCAGATTTTATCAGAACACACCCAACGTGTGTGTTGTGATGTGGTGTGTAGCCTCACGGTCTTAAAAACATCTTTAAAAGTCTTAAATTCAACTTGTTGAAATCTACATAAACCACCACGTTCTGTTTTGTACTTTTACGTTTCATAAAATACATATGAACTTTTCTGTAGGTTCGTATCTCCGAGTTGGATCACTCTCATGCACAGCGCCTCCTGGAGGTGACAGCCCATCATCACCAGGAGCTGGATCTGGAGACGGAGCGTCTGAGAGACAGCCAGCTCCAAGCAGAGCACGCCTTGGAGACCAGGGAGAAGGCTCATCGCCAGAGGGTCAAATGCCTGGAGGAGCAGGTATCCAAAGTGTAACAGCACATATTCGTCATAAAAAATATGATTCTTTTGGATGGTAAGTCTATCTTCTTTGTTTTTTATTGATTTGTCTTTTCGTATCTTCTTCTCGTAGGTGCTGGCTCTCAAAGAGCAGCTGGATCAGGAGACGAGGAGACGACAGGCCTATTTCAATCAGATGCTGCAACCTGGTGTGTAGGCAGAAACTCTGCACTAAACTATGTAACACCTCTGGCTTCCACATTCACTGTTCCTCTGGCTGCTCCCCAACAACATTATATTACAAGCTAACATCCACATTTGGAAGCATACGCACAAACACTGGCCCAAAGGCGTTTTGCTCCCACCCATGCACATGTGCACACGGATTACATTAATCTGCAGGAAAACTCAACAACAACAAACAATGAGTGTTTTGTTTATAAGTGGACTGGATGTGCCAAATTGTTTAAGGATTTCCTCTGGCTCACTACAGTTGGTGCTTCTAAGTCTGTTTATGCTGTGTCAGTTTTTAGGAAACATTGTGATGAAAGGTTTCCTTGGTTGGTGCTTAATTCTACATTTATAATCATTGATTTGCTCATTTATCACGTGCTGATCGTGTTGTTTTCTGTCATAATCACAATTTCTAATGAGAATACACTGTAAATCCACATGTTTACGTTAAGAATAATACAGATTTTTCTTGATTTTCCTGGTACTGCGATTACATATGGTTCCTCTATTGACAATTTATTCATTATGTATTGCTCCCTATTCAGTCAATCGTAGCTCTTGAAATGTATGATTGTTTTTAATAAAATCGGGTGTATCAAAGCGCAGTTATCCTTTATTTTTTTTTGTTTGAAAAAGATGTTGACATGTGATAATCAATGACATTTTTTTCTTCTGGCCACAGTTGTGGAAAAAAGTTGTCTGTGAACTTTGTGAAGGACAGCACTGCCCTTTCATGGCATGTGAGTTCTAGTGTTTGGTTCGCACCATTAAAAGCCTTTGTGGATTTAGTGTCGTGGGTGAGAGAATGACCTTCGCTCTCTGTTGCCAATGCTGTCTTCAGTGTTTTTTTTTTTTCAGAGATTGCCGCAGACTCCAGTGTCTGTGGGGATCGTCATTCCTCGAAAATTTTGCTGGCAATCATTGTGTTATCCTTAATGGCCCTAAAATGCTCAGATATGTGGTCTTCCCTCTGCTGATTAGAAACCACAGATATGTTGTGTGTTCCGTGTCTGTATACATCACATGTAAGTATCGGTTATTATTGCTTCCTTAAAACACATTTTATTTTTTGGTTTTTCAGTTTGATCACAGAAGTAGTTTTTGTAGCATTTTATTTGGATGAATCACTGATTAGTTTGAGTGTTTATATAACTTTCTGTTTTTTTTGTTTTGTTTTTCACACCTTTTCATTCCTGTATGCTGTGAATCATTAACACAGGGGAAACCAAACTTGACTTTACTTTCTTTTATTTTAATGTATGTTGCATTGTTCAGTGTGTTTTTTTTAGTTTGTGTGCTATATATACATATATATGATGGCTCTCTTGCTGATTAGAAACCACGGACGTGTTCTGTTTTCCATCTGTGTTTACATTCCATATGAGTTGTAATGTAGTTTTTTTTGGTCTCTTCTTTTATAAAGTCACTTTGGTTTTTCAGTTAAGTCTTAGCGCACAAATTCTTTTATTCTGACGTTGAGGGACTGAATAGTTTTATTGTATGTTGTCTATATTCAACCTGCTACTTGACCTCAAAGCCAGTATTAACTTTTCACACTCTGTTCTTGTGATGGTGATTTTACAATGTTCCTTCTCGCGTGCCCGTCTACTCTCGGTGTAACCTTGTATGCCTTGCTAACTGTGCAGAGTAAGAGTTTTGAAAGGGGAAAATCCTGTCAGAAAGTTTCTTTAAAGCAGCCCTTTGATTATCATAGATCCGCCCAGTGGTTATCCAGTTACCAGCCTCCTTTCAGCTATTGGCTAGAAACAGCTAATTATGCAAGGTAGTGAATCCCTGTGGGGGAGGTGGGGCCAAAACTGAAAGAACTCCTTTGGCAGGCAGAATAGAGCTTTTATTGAGGATATTTCTAAGCTGACCATCAGGGACCAAATCGCTGGATTGTTTAAAAAAAAAAAAAAAAAAAAAACACATCTCAGCTGAATCACGCTGCTCCCCCTTTTTCATTCCTTCCCTCGTTTCATTTCAGTGAAGTCGGAGTGTAACTCATGCAGTACCCAGCAGCAAGCAGAATGCAAGGAATCTCCAGTATTCCCCTGTCTCACACCAGAAGCCCAGTTCACTACTAAAAGGACAAGTGAGAGGAGAGAGAGAGAGGCAGAGCCAGAGAGCAGTCAGGGGAGGATTCACACCGCTGTGTTTGAGAGGAGAAACGTACGGTCTTGTCCTGTTCTTGCTCTGCTCTGCTCTTGTTGCCTCAGGTGTGCGTGCTCCTCCTCCCTCCCTTTACTACGGTGCCTGCTGTCAGCTCCATCCCTGGGTGGCTGAGGCCATGGTGTTGGTGCTGCGAGCCCTGCTGCCCTCCTGCTTCTTCTCCTGCTTCACCCTTCTTCTTCTCTCCCTGGACCTGCTGCCTGGAGTGGAACCTGCTGTGCCCCTGGAGGACTTCTACCCCTTTGGTCAGGACAAGGGAGACTCCCAGACCATCTCTCAGGACGACGGTGGCTCGGGTCTCGTGGAGATCTCCGTTGCATTCCCCTTCTTTGGAGACAGGCACACAGGACTCTATGTGAGTAAAAGGCCACTGAGTTTTTGCTGATGTCTGTGTGTCTATATGTCAGCGTGTATGTGTGTTGGCAGTTGGAAATAGAAACTGACATGGTGTGGATTGTATAAGAGCCTGAGGGAGATGAGATCTGGCGTGTGGCCAAATACTACATTGCACTGCCCTTTGAGAGTTTGTATATGTTTGTGTGTGCTCACAAGCTCTGGTGTGTAACCTCATTTGTAGAATATCGCTTTTTTTTTCTTCTTCTTCTTCCCCCCACGGCTGCAATCGTAATACCCCCCATAATAACATTCGCCTCACCTTACAATCTGCTCTCCCTCACACTCTGAGAACTCTCAAGCGCACTAAGGGAGAGAGAGAGAGAGAGAGAGAGAGAGGAGAACTATTAGCCCAACAGTGGTAAGTCCTATTCTAATAAGTCTTACAAAGAGCTGTGAACGGAAATGACAGTTTGTGTTCTTACTGTTGCCGCAGAGCATCTGTGAGCAGTTCATTCTCACAGAGACCAGGGGGGAAAATATGCACGCTGCAGATAGAGAGAGAGAGAGAGAGAGAGAGAGAGAGAGAGAGAGAGAGAGAGAGAGAAACAGTGCTCGTGGGAGGAAGCCGAATGGTTTGACAAGGATTTTCGCGCACCACAATGAAACACACTTTGATCTGCCTTTGTCATGTATTGGGTTCAGTTCCAGCACGGGGAAAGGCAGAACTCCCCTAAATCAACACCACCTGTTGTGGTTATGCATCCGCGTTTGCTTTCTGAATCCCCCCCCCCCCATACACACACACACACACACACACACACCCCCGCCCTCCCTCTGTAGTGCTGGGCCTCGCCTGCCTCCTCCCTACTCAAACCATGGGCAGGGGAGGCTGAGGAACCATGGCAACAATGGGCCCGGTCAAAGGTCAGCTTTCTAATCTAAGCATTTAGATTAGAAGCCAGACCAGAGGAGTGAAGTCAGTCTCCCAATGAAGAAACCTTCAAACTCGCTTACATCTGCACATGTAGCTGAAATGTAATACAGTTACAGATTACTAGTTACCCATTTATGGATGTCGGTAACGTACGTTGTGTTAATGACTTTCTCACCAGTGAACTCCTTCTGGATGACTTTTATGACGAATGCTTCAAAGTGAGTTATAAACCTGAAAAGTCAAGTGAAGTGAATCTCCTTTACAAACATCGCCATTAGTAACTGTCATTTAATTCTACATTTTTTCAGTAACTAATGGTTTCTTTTTTTGCTTTGACCACAGAGGTTATATGTGATCGCTCCCATCTGTCTCCTCTGTCAGCTCAGATTTGATAGAAACTATACTGCTCCGATGTTCATGAAACTCATTTCTGGAGCAGTTCTTTAAAAAAAGGGGTGCGGGGGTGGGAGGATGAGACTGGAACTTTTTTTCACTTTCTTTAATGGTCCGCTATGTAAGATTTGTGCGTGTGCTTAAATCAAGTCTGCATCAGAGTCTGCATTGTGCTGGGAGTCATTTGTTATTGTTATTTAACTCCATTTTCAAGCCAACAAATGTCTCGATTGCTTTCATCCACAACAACAACCTGCACTGATATCTGCCTTGTCTTTGATCGGTCTTTCAGTCAAAATACTTGCGCTCACTCCCTACTTCTGTAGAGCCTGACTTTTGTCTCCTCCATAATATCAGCACTTTGCATCATTAGCAATTGTTAGATCACAACTGGAATCATCTGATGTCAACAAATGGCCGGTTCCCAGTATTGTATTTAATAACAGTGGTGAGAACAAGATTAAATTACAACGGTAAAGTCAGTCTAATGTAAAATAAAGCTAAGCAGTGGTTGACGAAAAAAGGAAAAGATACTTCATCATTAGTGATTTGATGACATTGGGGAATAAGAGTTGACTGTTGACCTTTGCCAGAGGTCTGTGCCGCCTGCCATTTGCACACTATACAGCGCAGTAACACGCTGGTGATGAATGCCATATTTGAGCATCTGAACTCAATAACCCGGAGCTACCTTCTGTTTATCACCACTGCTGGCACCTTTTGTTTTCTTTTTGTGTTTTGCCATGAATTCCAAGGCATCTCTTCACCCCTAATAATGCCGATACACAATAAGACAAGACAAGGCAGGTTTACAGATGGCACGGCGTGTTGATCGTAGATTGCGTTATCAGGTGATAGAGATACCAATCTGAGTCCTCTCCACACTGTGATGTGATATCCTGTAGCTAACTCTGCTCCGCATCTCATTGGACTGTAATTCTGTAGTCACGCAGGGGCATAACAGATTGTGGCAGGCACTTGAAATTACAGTCATGCTCATTTTAAAAGCCTCACCTGAATCCATTAAACATCTGCTGTGAAAGCGCACAGTCCACATGTGATCTCTGCCACCAGAGAGCTGCTCCCAGCACAACCGGTAATATTTCAGCAAGTACTTAAGAGGCAAATTTGTATGAATAGTTTCTCCTAGGAGTTGGGTTCAAGTCTCTGGGCTACTGCCACATGGAAGCTGCAGATCCAAACTAATTTTAGATGGTTTGTGGGTGCTGTCCTGCATTATTATCATGAGTGATTCAACTTTAAAGTGCTTTTGTTCCCCTTTAACCCATAATCATCTCCCCCTTCCCCTTACCGAAACAAGGAGTGAGTTTTTAGCAGTTGTGATTAACAAATAAAACAGTAGATTTAAGGATTGCCTTGGCCATGTAAGACTTGGTTACGGTGGTTTTTAATAGACCCCAAGAATGCTTTCACAAACACGGGTCCCCTGACTTGGTCCCGCTCCAGTCCCACTCTCTGTAACCAGGCTGTCGCTCTGTTATGGTTTTCATCTGGCAGTTTTCACATATTGCTGGGATCTCTCCTCCTCCTCCTCCTCCTCCTCCTCCTCCTCCAGGTCCCCTCCCTTCCCCCTCCCCAGCCCTCCCCTCCGCCCGGCCCCGCTCCCACGCCTCAGATAACATGGCAGGGGTCTTCCCCCTGGAACTGTCCAGCTGCTTTATCTGAGAAATGACCAATCGCTTTAACAGAACACAGATGTATCTGCAAAGCGTCTTAGGACCTTCAAAACAATGCAGTTCACGGATTAACAACACTTATAGACGGCCGTATATAGAACATGAAGGAGGACATCCGAGGTCAGAGAGGAAGGAACACAATCTTAGAAGCAGATGTGATAAGAAATGGCTGTGATCAAAGGCATTTATTGTAGATTGATAAAATCCCATCCAGTCAAATGATCCAAACTTTTCTTGGCCTCACGTCCACTATTTTTTGTAGCAGTAAAATCTATACAATTGTACTATTTCCATGGATAGTTCTGTATGTTTGGAAACAACAGCATGTAAAGAAAAGCCAAATAAATAGGTTTCCTCGCCAAGCATGTGCTCCAGAATAACTGCACCCTTTATGGACTGCACATCTGCTAGTGCTCATCTGCCCTTGTGAAGAGCTGCAACACTTGGTGCAATTTCATTAACCCAGTTTCACTCACCACTATATATGGCTCAAAGATGTGTGCAACCAGCTCTTTTCTTTGTACTCTGCATGGGTGCGTTTTGCAAGCGTGTGTGGTCACCAGAGATGACTGAATGGCTGGATGATATTAGAAACAGTTCATTCACAGGGAACAAGATCTATGTGAATGACTCGAATGCACAAAAGACAAATGTTGTGTTAAAATGTTTGAGTAAACGATGTCGTTAAAGACATTGCAGTTAATACCTGACTTGCTTTCATGTACAGTCAAGATTATTATTATTAGGGGTTGCTAAACCATCAAATGTCTTTTCTATCAAAAGCACACATATTCGTATCTTGTAAAATACTGTTCAAGAGCATCTAACAGAAGAGCTGTGAGGCTAAAATACATGTACGGACTATTGTGAAAAGCCATATTCTCTAATTGTGAGAATTTGCTTATTAATTATTGGACTAAAATACAGTCCAAATCAATGTTTTTCTCCTTTTATTTGTTTTGTTTTTGGGTTTCACTAAGTACAAAATTCTGAAAACTGCCAAGTGTATTGCATTTTATGTCAACTACATCTCACTGTATATGTTTAACATCAGATCAGATCAGATTCATTTTATTGTCATTGCACAGATCAATGATCTGGCAACGAAATGTCATAAAGAAGCAGCGCAGAGTTGGAAAAAAAAGGGCAGAGCAGATGTACAACAAAATTGAAATCCTTGCACAACATAGACAATATATACATGATTGAAGCCCCGGAGTTGATGACGATAACGAGGGCAGTGATGCGTTCTTCGGAGTGACATTCTCTGATTGCCAAAATTATACCTATTCACCAATTATTTGCATTGTTGTGCAATAGTGGCTATATTCCAGTCTTTCCAAAAAAACCCAGACAGGATTTATTGCCTTTTGAGATAATAGTGCGCCAGGTTTAAGGCATTACAGCCCAAGTCCAAACTGTCTGACTGTACCCACTTCCTTTGGTGTCGTCCAGTAATTGGACAAGCTAGTACCTGTGAAAACTCTTCTTTTGACGTGGAAAATGGATGTTTTCCTGACCTGATCCACGGGCACCTTTTTCATTCGGGTTTGTTTTGGCAAGACATTTGCCAGATGAAAGTTTATTTTAAGTGCATAAATTGCTTGGCTCTGAAGAAAACCACCCAAGCAAAATCCTGGATACATCCGGCATCCCCCCCCTCCAAAAAAAAATAAAAAAAATAAAATAAAAATAACAAGGGTGTTGTGGAGTGAAGTGGCAACATAGAGAGTGTGAGAAAGAAATCTGGAAACTGAGGAGATACTTCCGACAAGGTTGACTTATCACACCTCTCCCCCGTTTCCTGAACCTGTTCGCTGCCTCTCAGGCCGTACGCGTAGAACTAAATCACAGTGTACTAGATGGATTTCTTTTCTGGACAGAAAAAGGAATGTATAACATGATTCAGTGAAAGAGGTTCACAAGTTCAGATTAAATTCCTTGAAGTTCATTTCCATTTAAAAACAGACCCCTAAAAAAAAAAAAACTTAACAGGGAAGAATTACACTTGTTTAAACGCTTCCAGATGTTACCAGAGATTGGATTAGGCAATTAAACATATTCCACTATTGCAGTATATAAACTGTATTTGGTGTTCATTATGATTTCCTACACTAATTTGGCTGTAAGATGGGTGACGTCCAGACCGCTGCCACCACAGCTCTCCCGTTAGTGGGTCTGTGGGTGTGGATAGTTTGGACTTTGTGTCCATCCCTCCCTCCATCCAGAGCTGTGCCCTCTTGTCTTGTTTTCCTTCCAGTATCAGATGGCGCTCTGGCTGAACCCCCCCCACCCCGGCCTTGCCCCTGCAGCCGGTCCTCTTTTTTAAAAAAATTTTTTTCTCCCCCCCCCACACCGGCCACGTTCTCACCACATCACGCTGATGCAGAGGGGAAGACTGTGGTCGGGCAATTAACTGAACCCCTGCGCCGTGCCAAACAAAACTTCCTCTGCTGTTTTTACAGCAAAATCCTTCAAATTATGGTTTTTCATACACGCGGGGTGCAAAAGCCCAGCACATCTGACGTTGCTTTGTCACTGTCACATGCCACTTGGGCTTGAACGCAGAAGGGCAAAGTTCATTCCATAGATCAGGGGAAACAAGATAGGTGCCATAGTTGGGCAGAATCTCCCCTCGCGTGTAATAAGCACAAATGAGGCATGAATGAAGGCCTTTCAGCCCTTTAGCCTGGAAAACTTTCCTCTTCCCTCAGGTTCAGCAGCTTGTTCCTGAGGATGTTCAGTGTTGAGTGCAGAGGTTTGCCAGTTCCACCAGTGCATGTCTTTGATACAAGGGCGTGATTACTAAATTAGCCATTTAGTATTTACTGGTCAGTTTGGTAAGTGCTTTTTGAGTTATTACAGGAATGTCCAACCACAGCAGGCGGGTTCCAATTACTTGAAGAATTCATCTCTATCATGAATTCAAAATGTTTCACTTTGCCCCACAAATAACCTCCACCCCTCCCAAAAGCAGTCAAATTTATATGTTGAAGTGAAATATCTTGGACCATTTGTGTCTGATGTGCTATAGGGTATTTTTTGCCTTTAACACATAGACTATGTTTTCATTTCCTCCTATCCTACACTGCATACTAAAACAATTTTTAACAGTTTTTTTAATCTATGTGTTATTATGAGAAAGAACATATCTCATTTCACAGAAAAACTTTCTTGGGCAACAGTCTTAATTGTTCATTGACTGTTCTACTGCAGTTGTATTGCTCGAGAATAAACAAATCATACACAAAATCATATGTTGATTCAACCTCTTGTGACTTTTACCAATTTGATTGTACTTCTGTTAATATACATCGTCCAGGTAGGATTGGGTTAATCAATATTTAATATCAGTAATACTTAACTCAGTCAAAACAATGAGATGATGCAACTAACTTTTTTATAGCCTATGCATAAAATCTGTGCACCAGTGAAGAAGCCAAAAAGTATTTTGGAGACCTATTTTTAGTTACTTGAAGTAAATGATGCAGCAAATATTCGTAGAATTTGAAGTTTTTTTAAGGTGCAAAGCGCCATCTTCATATCTTCGTTGTGTTTTACAAACAGTAGAAAACCTAGATTCATCCATCTATTATGATACACAGTAGACGTAAACTTAGACTTAGACTTAGACTTAGACTTAGACTTAGACTTAGACTTCCTTTATTGTCATTACACAGACACACACAAT
>JAPTHA010000019.1:18668397-18679017 GCA_029814585.1 Gymnapogon annona | reverse complement strand
AAAGATAAAAACATATACTTATATACATATAAACAGATAAATTAGTAAAATAACAGTAAAATAACAATAAATAACAGTAAATAACAGAATAACAGCAACAAGGTGCAAGTTGTGCCAAAAAAATAAACAGAGTCCCTAATGTAAACTGTGTTTCAGTTGCCAATCAATGACATTTCGTTGCCAGATTCACTGTGTGTGTCTTTGTAATGACAATAAAGGATGTCTAAGTCTAAGTAGGCAGAACTGTGAAATTAACCTGTTGCAATATCCAAACCTATATTGTTACTTATGGACACTTTTTTTTATTATTCATGCCAATTTAAGACCTCTTTGCTCGTGTAAATATTTCTCATTCTTGTCTCTTTTTTTTATCGCTCACTTTTATATGCAAATACTGTAGTGTCCATGGTAAGGCACTGGGCTGGTGCATAGGAGACCCAGGTTCGATTCCCGGGACGAGCATCCAGTGTGTCAGGAAGGGCATCCGACATAAAAACTCCTACCAAATCAAATATGCTAGTTGAATTCGCTGTGGCGACCCCCGAAGGGAAAAAGCCAAAAGAAATCATCATCATCACTGGGGTGTCAATTCAGTTTCATTGTGAAGCCAATGACAATTAAGTCAGTTCTATTCTATTCTATTCTATTCTATACATCAATTTAATTCTTGTACAACATAGACATGTAAGTTGGTGTGCCTGTCGCGAGTGACCCCATATAACTAGATACATATTATATATATAATAAAGTACTGTTCTGGGGTGAACTTTAGAAAAATGAATTAAAAGATAATAATAATAATGATGATGATTTCCTTCACCTTTTTCCCTTTCGGGGTCGCCATAGCAAATCCAATTCGCTTATTTGATTTGTCAGGAGTTTTTACGCCGGATGCCCTTCCTGACGCAACCCACTGAATGCTCTTACTGGTAATCATAATAATAATAATTAACTTTATTTGTATAGCACCTTTCATACAAGATTTGCAGCCCCAAGTGCTTCACATCAGTTAAAAATGTAGATTACATAATAAGATTACACACTAATTATAAGAGTACAAGAAATAAAATGAGATTTAAACAAAATTGCATAAAATAGGTGAACGAGATGCAGTAACAGGTACATGCATACATGAAATGATAAAGTTTCAATAAAATGGCATAAAGACAGTGTGCATACTGGTTTAGTGTTTATACCCCCAGTTTTTTTTTTTAAGTCTCTATGGCCCTTCAAACGCCAATGAAAACAGAAATGTTTTTAATTTGACTTTAAATATATTCAGTGAGCTGGCTTCTCTGATGTCTTTGAGATAGAAAGATGGATCTAATGCTGTGTCCACATTAGTGTGTAATCAAATTTCTTCCGTCTTTATCTCGTTAACTTTTATTAATTGGTGTGTAATCGTGCATTAGTGTACTTCTTATTTCACCTGTGTCTTAGGCCTTTTTACGAAAGTGTTATTATTTTCCTTGTATATATTTAACTGATGTGAGGCACTTTTGGCTACGATTCTTGTATGAAAGGTACTATACAAAAAAGTTTATTATTATTCTTATTATTATAGTCTGTGTGATGGGTATTGATCTAAAAGCCCAAAACTGTCAAACTATGACATGAATGAACCGAACTGCGTTTCATCCAACCAGTATCATAAAGATTTGTGTGTTTTGTTCAGTGTCGTCCATACTGCTCCTATTAACTAGACTATATCCCATATATTGCTAAAGTCTACAAAAGAAATATCCCTCAAGCCTCAAACATATTTAATCTCAAAGATAGCTCCTATAAGCTGAATAATACTGGGTCATTCAGTACCAGCTCATCTAAGATCAGTTTGTTCAGGAAGCGGATTTTTAATAACATTTCACGAGAAAACTTAAACAAGCAATAGAACTTGTGTATCAAATCATTATTTTTAGTTATAAGATCCATTGATCATCATTTACTATATGTTTTCTAAGCATCATCTCTTAAGATTGTCTATTGATTTGGTTGATGTTTATGTTGAACGTTCAAGAAACCATAAAGATGGACATTTAAACAGTTGTTGCTGAAATTAAATGAGACATATTTTGGCTTCATCCAAATGTCTTATCTAGTATTTCTAAGTATCTTTATGTGTTTATTATATATGGAGGTTATTTTGTCCTGTATGAAAAAAAAAATTGGTTTATCCTGTAAAGGAATCAAATGTTCATATTAATTGCAGATGTATAGAACATTGTGATGGTTGTTTGTGTCATATCACATTTTCATACATTCAGCAGACATTCAGTTGTTTTCGTTGGCAGATATTTGTACTATTTGAACTAATGTTTCGATGTGAAACACGTTGAGCCCACCATTGAATTAATTAAAGTTGCAGGTTACAGTGTGTAACAGCTTTGTATGTCCTACACTAGATGATATCATTGTGTTTTCTGTATTTGGACAAGATATTATCTTTGTTCATCAGACCAATGATGTATAGGATTTCCCCGTGACATAACCTGAGATGGCTGTGGTGAACTTGTAGTGCCAAGCACAGTGGTGCATTTGGACTGATGAACATTTCCTCCACAAGACACAACAGTGCATTAGTTAGAAAACTAAATTGTGGTGAAGTTTTCAAGGCTGCACAAAGAACGGTATGCTGATGAGTCACCAAAAATAGTGGGCAGGAGGAAGTGACTTCACCATACCTTTAAATCACAGTGGGATATTTGTACTTGAGTGTGGAGTTGCAGAGGGGTCCTGCACTGATGTGAAACCATCTGATATACGTCATCTGCTTGTTAAGGTCAAGCTGGTCTAAGTATTGGTCTAAAGTTGTTAATTTATGGTTTACTACAGATGTAATTGGTGCAGATTGAACCAGTTATTTGCCATGTGAGTCCCCGTTTGCAGACTAATGACAAGGTACAGCGGCTGGTGTGTAATGTCTTTCTAGAGTAAGGAACCCCAGGCCGGAGTTTCTCACATTGACTGCTGTTCTGCTTGAAATAGAAACCTTGTAATGTTTTCAGCATTTCCAGCTCAGGTGTGCATCGTCACGCTATCTAGGACAAAGCATGTCCTGATTTTTAAACTAAGAACACCTATGGGGCGCCATTCTACTGTGCAGGTGCAGACTTTATCTAGTACCAGCGATGAAATACTAATGCTTGTTTGTTTGTAATTATTTCTTTGGCTGTTTGATGCTAAAACATCTTATTTATGTAAGTGTGTGCTGCATAGACCAGGTCTTTTATGATTTGCAGTTTTCTCCATGTGCTGCTGAGCTTTAAAGGTAAATGGTATGGTTTTGGTCTCTGGCTCAAAAGCTATGAAAACATTTCAGCTCTTTTTCCTCTCTGGATAATCTAACTGGTGTTAGACCATAGGCTGACTTTGTCCCTTTTGGTTTCTCTTGTTCTCCATCAAGCTATAGTTAATCTTGTGTTGCCAGACCAGGGCCTCTCTCGTGGTTTGCCTGAAACCTCGTTGGGCTGTATGGAGAAATCTCTTAATGTTTGACAGCTATGTGTGTAGAGCTAAAAGTATGCAAGAACAGAAACTTCCATGATGTACTTAGCCACTCTTGGAAAAAGAACATGAGTGTGTGACAGCTTCCTCCTGCTGAGGCGTCTCACTATGGATTCACACAGTTTTAATGAGTGAACTCCATGGTTTCAGATGTGTATGAGTTTCCATCAGCTCTCAGCGTTGTGTGTACATATATAGTATATATGCCTACAACTTCCTGTTTCCAAAAAAATCCATGTAATCCACCAGAATAGTTGTTTAAACCACAGAATATGTGTAAATGTGGCTACGAGTTCCTAGAGAAAGCTGTGTCCAGAGTCCTTGGTTCTCACAGGATGGCAACAGGAGCAGAGTGGAGGCAGCAGCTGTTTGTATTCTCAGGTGTTTGGACCTGTTGTAGAAGTAGAACCACAGGTGTAAGCGATACCTCTACTTAGCCCCACTAGTGAAATAGTTTGTGCAGCAGTGCATAGAAACTACTGCAGGAAAACTGAAATGGAGCATTCGAAAAGAACGTTTAATACTTAATGTACTGTGCTTTTCCTGTTTTAAAGTAATGTCTCAACAATATTTTAAACCGTGAGTACTGACAGATTTAAGCACAGAGGCTTTGCTCAGATGGCAGATGAGTAAGATTTTCCCCAACCCAGTCTTTTGGACAGACTTTTCACACTTTAAACGCATTGTTATCAGCTCGGCCTGGTGTTGAGACGTCACCACACAAGCTGAGCAGGTTGCTGTGGTAATGATGTTGGTATCTGTGACTATATACCTACATTGGGGACACGGTTTTCCAAAATTCAGTGACTTTTCAGTGTGGTCTGTTCTGAAGCCTCCCCAGCAGACTGTAGACCACATTCCAGACTGTAGACTCTGGCTACGTTCACACAGCAGAAAAAATCTGTTTTTTTTTGGTCATAAGTGACCCATATCTGATTTTTTTATGACAGTGTGAACAGCACAGATCCAATTTTTTCACACTAGACCCAGGCTGTTTTCATATGTGGTCCTAAAACTGATAAGAATCTGATGTTTTTCAAAGCGACCGCAGTCTGAACGGTCATGTCGCATTTCATCTGACTTTTCCGTCATTGAAGTGAGACAGGCATCACAATTCTGCGCCAGAGGAGGCGTGACGCGGCAAGATCAGTCTTCTTCTTCTCTTTACCATTTGCTCGTAATTTTGTCGGCTCCGATTGCACATCAACTTAAAAATTGATACGCACACACTGACTTGTGTTGCGCCCATATTTACTTCTGTAAACACAGCGTGCTGCCTGTGGCGTCACGTCTTCTTCTGCGCATGCGGGTCACTTTAGAGCCACAGACCGTTCACATTGGAGTCTGATGGCGGTCGCATTTAAATTGTAGTGTGAACGACCATGCAAAAAAATCGGATGAAAAAATGAAAAATTGGATGTTGCTAGATCAGATTAGCAGAAACCAGATTTTTTTATGCTGCTGATTGAGCTCTTGCTGGCAGTCAGAGCAAGGCCTTAAAGGTAAATGATGTAACAATTCTTGCTTGTGTTTATAAAATGTTCAACCCCACACCCCCCACTCTACAAGTGAAAGTTAAGCAAGGGATTGACTGTGGTAAAATGAGCAGTAAAATGTGTAAGAAAAGCCATGAAATAGAAAAATAAACCATGATTATTTTCCTTAGTGGTTATGATCTAAAACACCTGGCCACACTATGTTTTGCCCACAGACAGAATTGATATTCACTTATTCAGTGTAGAAAGAATTACTTTTCACTATTCACTGCATTTTCTATTATTCTGCACATTGTCAATGATTGTCTGTCGATACAAACTCACGGCCTGAAGGTCGGCACCCAGAAACACCCTAAACACACCAAAACAAGAGAAAAATAGAAAAATACAGGCAGCAGTTAATACCTTCACGCACAGACAGAGGTTCAGAAAAAATGATAGAGCATTGTTATTGCTACATAGTAGCATTCAAGTATACTTGTCCAGTGCAGCTGTTTTTTCCTAGTGACGGAACATGAGTTATTGTGACATGATCTAAAGTGACTGAGCTCGAAACAGTGAAGGTCAATGAAACATCAGTCATCAGTTTCACCAAGATGGATCCTGCTTAAAAATTTGCTAACATTTTCGGAGATTTTCTCGTAGCTTTACTTGGAATCCCACATCACGGCATGTTGTCATTTTATATATTGATATACAGTTCTGATTTTGGCTGTAGCCATCTGTGATCTGAACAACTGGATGTCACGACCTTAGAATTGCCTCGGCCTGCATGGAATCAAAAGTCGTTCTAGAAATATTGGATGATGAGCTGGTGGTCCCTGTTTTCATTCACATGTCATGATACGGTCAGTGGAAAAGTACCATAACAGCCTCTTATGTATGTAATCCAAAAAGTGTTAATGCCCTTGATTGTTCATTTTTACTCAGTTTTAAATCCCGTCCACTTTTTCCTAAACCTTGGATTGCGCTCGTGTTCATTGGTGGCACACACACACAAAACTCCCATTTTTAGTGCGTATAATATGTAGTATATATGTATCGTATGTAGTATAACATGTACCACTCCCCATAAGAGAATGCCCCACATACAACACTTTCAAAACTGAACTTAAAAACAGGCTAAAACTACATCAACATTGTCCACACTAGAGTTGTTGTTTTACATGTTTTCTTCTGTCCTCATGTTGTGCTTTTTGTTTTTTTTCGTATTATCGGTTCTGTTCCGTGCTTTGTGTGCTAATGTTTTTATTAATATTTAAAGGTGTTTGTTATGTATGTGACATCACAAGTAGGTGTAATCTTACCTTTTAAAATGTTTGTAATTATATGGATGATGGCATAATACATCTGGCCCAGGGACAACGGTTGAAAATGATCTTTTTTATCCTAAAACCGGCACATTTACAGAAATGTTTATTAATGTGTGCTGTCTCTGTTAAATAAACAAATAAATAAAAAAAAAAGTTACACTTTTTCCCTTGTGAGCCTCATCGGATAGAGGAAATCACATCCAATGATGTCATCCCTCATCCTGACAACGTATCTCTATTAATGAGGCAACGTTGTTTTGCTGGAAAGTGTACGGCATGACGATCAGATGTTATTTCAGTATTTAGTAAAGCAAAGTATGGCCTTTGCTTTTCAAACATACACATCCCTTCAGGATCCCCCCATTTTGATATCTTTCCCAAACCTGATTCTCTGGGGGTTGGGCAGGAAAATGTACCGGAAAATGTCACGGCTGAATTGTGGCAGGGTTTTTGCATACACAGCATGTTTGTCTTTTGATGAAAGGCAGGCAGCATCCCTGATTGTTTCTGCATATGACTAATGGGGTGGCGAACTGTCCGTCTCCCGAGCCTCTGCGCTCACTCTCAGCCTCACTTGCATTCCTGCCCTCAGCTCCTATATCCGCCCAAGACCTGCATCCCCAACCTGAATAGTGCTGCAGCTGCCGGTCAAAATTAGATTACTGCAGCGATCGCCCAGCCCAGAAGACCTGCTTCTGCTCAAAGAAATGTAAAATATTCCTGCAGGCTCTCATTGTTTTGTAGTTGCAGAGATAATGTGTTCAGCTGCTGCGTCACAGTGTTCACCAAACCACACATTTAATAGCTCTCTGTCCGTCTCACTTACATGGCTGTGTTGCATCCACTCAAAAAGACAAGAGCTGAGGCATTAAAGTAGTTTTCTGTGCATCCAGTCCTTATTTGCTTTTCCCTATAATGATGACCTTTTAGTTTTCCATGGGAGAATCAGTTTGATCCCAAGGAAATGACTCCGGAGGATTTTTTTTTTCTTGATGGAAAGTAAGCTTTAAGAGAGACTGTTTTCTTGCACTTCCAGTGTCGTACTCGTCGTAGTCTTGCTGATTTTTCAGCAAAACCAGAGCTCCACATACCCACCGACCAAAATTAGTATTTCATAGACAAAATAAGCAGTTATGATTACATTTTTTCCATTCTTTTCTGCTTTTTGCAAGTAAGAGATGTTTTGTGCATTCCAACTGGATTGATCTGTTTAAGTTTTTTTAGGATAAATTTAGAAAGAACTGTTTTCTACTTGAAAGTTCAACATCTTGTGAAAGCTGCAGTGCGTTGCATATCGTTTTTGTGCTTGGAGGGCCTTGAGCACGGCTGCTAAAAATGCCTTGGTCCCGTGTCCTCCAGAGAGCTGAAAGGCAGGCCGCGGCTTTGAAAAGAGCCTGTGAACAGCCAGGAGTGATTGGCAGCAGTATTCATTTCCTTCATGGCACTCTGCAAGCATCCTGCGGTTGAATAGGGAAGCCCCCCACTCTCACGTCCTTTGTCTTGGGTCTGCTGCGCCCACAGGAGGTTTTGTAATGCAACAACCCAAAAATCAGATGTCACTTCTGGATTTTCTATACAGAGACTTCAGCGTGAGGTTATTATAGTTTTGCACTTTTTTTAGTTTTTTTTTTTAATTTTGGAATTAAACTATACCTTTAGTTTTCAGTGCAATTAAGTGTTTATGAGTTTGACAGTCTACTTGTTTTTTGATTTTTGTTTTTGCAGAATAATTTTTGCCAGTTTCTGTAATTTTAGTCTTTCCTCTTATATGAAGCATTTGTCAGGTTTGAGATTCAGAAAAGTTCAGAAATGTTTCGAGTAATAAAAACAAAAACCATATTTTTTTAGGTGTTCTCCACACACAGATGTTTTCCAGTAGAGCTTTTTGGTTGAATGGCTTTCATAGTATTAGGGCAAAGCAATTTATTTTAACTCAAACTAAGGTCCTTTCCCAGACACAGCAAAAATGTTGTGCTCCTTAAACCTAACAAAACTTCAACCACAAACTTAAAATAATGCCGAAAATGTAAGTGAACTCCACTCCTAGTGTAATCCTGTGTGACATTACTATTCAGTTACGATTTATGCGTGACAGTTTTTTCACTCTCTGCTTCCTCACTGACTTCCTAAAGTGATTCTGGCCAAAGGCCTGGAAGGCTTACTTCTCTCAGTACCAGTTTCTCCTACTTTTTCAGTTATTGTGTCAGTTGTGGCTACATGTGGCAACACAGACGTGACATGTTTATGATCTGCTACTATGGAACTGGTACAGCAGCCGCAAAGATTTTATTCCATCCATAATACTAAGCCTATGTATTAAAGACAAAACGTAAGAGGTCTTTCTCTGTAACATTTCGTGCATTGAAATTATTGTTTGTTTGGGTGTTGTGGACTTGCATAATATGAAGACAATCTATAATTTGCGGTAACAGTGTTTGCTATTGCAATGAAACTGTGACTTTATTTAACAAAAATGGAAACTTCACAATTGCCACCAAATGTACACTAGTTAATGAATAGTAGCTGGAGTTTTATTTGATTGACCACAGTCCATGAACTGAGTGACAATTTTATGATGTCTTGTAAAATTTAGGCAATTTAGGACTAAACTGTATCATGCTTTCCTCAAGTTTAATTTCTGGAGGGTTAGTGTGTAGGATGGCTTTTTATCATTATGACTGTAAACTGTGTTTTGCATAAGTTTGGACTGCCATTATGACAATGTCTTGACAACATAGACATCAAGTAAACACTAATTCACATTTTCCTGTATATACACAGCTGCAGTGGTTCCATTAATTACCTAGATTCTGGACTAATTTGTCTTGCTGGAGTTTTGTGAAGAATCAGAAATGTTTTTAATGCTCGACACACGTAAGTCTAAAACATCTGCTTAAATCCATCTTGCTGCATGTCGTCGGTCAGAAACTGGAACTGCAGCTGTCGGACCTATGGTAATTCTTTATCATTATTTCTTCATCAGCAGAAAAACAACATGATACAAAAACCACACAAGTTAATTTGGACTTAAACATTTAAGTAAGTATCATTACCAATGGACTGAATATACTTGTGCTAGGAATATTTATGCTACATCCTCATTTGTTGTAGCATAAGCTCTAATGCAACAAGTAAAAACGGCTATCTTTACAATCGCTTCCCAATCACAATCTGGAGATTTTGTGATTGCCGTTTCTAGGAGTGGATTTAACATAATTTACACATCAAAACCAAATTTTGAATGCAACTATGACCCCAAAAAGGAATTGCAAACTTTTAGTCAAAACTAGAAGTATTACACAAAGGGCCACACCTGTACTACAGTTACACAGAAAATACTATAACTTGTATATAACTATAACACTGATGACTTACACAAATTAAATGTTTCTGTTTTGATGAATTGTGAAAAAAAACTAGCAGCAGGAAATGTTGAACCCTGATATATTCAACCCTCCTATTTGTTTTTGTTTTTTTTCATATTTCTTGAAAACATTTAATGTATTTTGGGAAATAGACTTTTCTAACCTAAAACAAACAGAAGTGTTTGACCTTATATACGTGTACAGTCCAGGCTTGCCAGCTGCTGCTTTACTCACAAAGCTGCCCATGTAAAACCGGATCCAAATATAGATGAGTAAGCAGCCGTGCGACACCTCTTAAATGACCCCTCAGTCGCCACCAGATGAAATCACCCCGCCACAAACAGCTAATCATTTTTTCAGTAAAGCGTTTGATATTTGTTGAGTAAACACCAGTGCCGCTTTGAGCAACAAATAAGCATCAATACGTGTCTATAATGGGACAGCGGCAGACAGTCTCGCTCAGATTACTCCGTCTGCCTTCATCCTTGTGTGCCTTCAGGGCACTTCATGGAATAAAAGAAGGATTCTGATGCATGGCCGCTTTGAAGTAAGGCAGAGAAAACCGCCGAGATTGTGACTTAATGTGTGTTTATCTGCTGCCTGTGACACAGATGAGAGGTCACAGTTTTAGCAGCCCGTTCCAGTGTTTGATGGTACTTTTAGAGAACAGATTTCCCATAGCCTTATTTTATATTGCGCTCTCCTTTGGTGCATTGTACCCTGTCGCGCTCATTCTTTCCTGAAGTTGCAAGGAGCACGTCCTGAAGTGATTGATCATTGCGGCACTGCACCAAAGCTTGGCTGCAGCGAACTTGTCTTTCTTTTGGCAGGGACACTGTGCGGCTGGCAGTGAGTGTCAAATCTCTTTGTTAATGGAACAGCGGAGACTAGACGGGATATGAGGGTAGAGAGATGGACAATGTGGTGCCATAAATGTTGAGT